>JAWNNJ010002053.1:0-45896 GCA_035045125.1 Hypselothyrea guttata
TACCATAGACTACGTTCATGCCAAATTACAAGTCTGTAGCGTTGTTATTTTGGCTGCTGTGGCGCTTTTAGTTTTTGAAATTTTTTTTAGTGTTTTGATAATTCGCGGAGGAAGGAGGCGAAATATTAAACATCTAAAGCAAACTTGATCTGCGTAAGACATCGGACCTCTTTTAGTTGCTAAGATCTAGGTGTTCATACGGACACCAGACAGACGGACAGACGGACAGACGGACATGGCTATATCAACTCAGCTCGTCGTCCCCACAAAGTATATATATTCTGACTATATATTAGGTTGTTTGTTAATGACATACCGGTTTCTTTATTGATTTTTGACGACTATTTTAATATAGTTAGCATTGTCCGATTTAAGTGATATATGTACCGTTGTTTTCGATGATTTTCTGCCATTTTGATGGTAACTTGTATATGCCTCTCCTAAAGAAGTCGTTGTCCCTACTGGCAAAAAACTCGGCGATTCGATTTTCACAATCCTCCCTTGAACTCAATTTTTGTCCATCGAAAAAATTTTGCATGGCCAAAAACAGATGGTAATCGCTTGGGACAATGTCCGAAGCGAAGCGTGAAATTTGAATGTAAAAACCGGTATGTCATTAACAAACAACCTAATATATACTTTGTGGGATCTACCACGCTTCCTTCTGCCTGTTACACTCAGCTGTAATTTCCACTAAATTAATAGACCCTTTTACTTTTTTAAAGTACAGGGTCTAAAAAAGAAAAAAAAGAAAATCTGGGGAAAAAATAAGATTAAAATATGCAATCAAATTAAAGAAAAAAGAAAAAGGTCCAGCATTTGCTGCGAGGATACAGGAAAACCCAGAAAACCCCATTCAGAACAAGATTAGTGGGTAGTTGTGTTAATCACTATTACCAAGCTACAATACAGTGTTATGTTGAGTTAAATAATTTAAAATAGCAAATCAATATTGCAATAATTGGCTAGTAGAGGCAGCGTATTCGAAGAGTAAACGAAAATCCACAAAATCTATATGAAATTTGTATTTTTAAGACAAAAAACGATTAGATAAATATCATATTGTATAATTCACTAATTTTAACTTACATAAAATATTAATATATTGATATATTTTGTCATCTTTAACGTAAAAAACAGTCGAATATGCATGTAACAGACAAGCTACATGTGTTACATTTTCTTCTTCTTATAGCCTGAATCGCATGTATTTTTCACTAGGTTGTTTGGGTTTTTCTACTATAACTCCCGCAATTACCCGCAGCTGAACTTTTGGAAATATGTAAAGGAATATTTGTAGAATATGATGTCACTTGCGGAATTACTACCAAACGCGACCAAAATTTTGGAGCTCTATGTAAAGTTGAAAAATATGCTCAAAAACAGGTACATTGCAAAAAAATTCCTAAAAAAATCCCAAATGAATAAATCGAAATAGTTTTTGTTGTATAACATTCAAAATTAATGTAGTTGCAAATCTAAATTTACACATGAATGATTTGTCTTATACTTTTTCTGTTTATCACCATTAAAGTTGGACAAGTTGCACGTAAATAGGGGCAGTTGTACAAAACGAAAAAAATTTCTCAACTTAGAGAGCCTCTAACTACCAAACCAGTTATCCAATCTCACTAAAATTTCGGTTTCCCCAGTTTTAAATATATATGTATCAGATGGCATTAATTTTATCTCGCAACTCGCCTAGCGGGAAATCATTTTTGGCACGCCAAATCTAGCTATTGAGCCACTGTGCGGCGTAACGCCTGTAATATTGTTTCGTTCATATCTTTTGTGTTTATTATCCGATTTTAATGCGCTTTTCAGGATAGGTAACTACCATACACAAGAGTATATATTCCGAGTTTCAACATTCTATGTTCAATATTACGCTTGTTATTAGGTTTTTATTGATTAAGGCGTAAAGGGGGTGTGGCATCAAAAATTTGAAGAAAGCCTCATCTGTGTCTGATGTAGATCTATCAACTACTGAAGAGAAAATTTATGTAAATATCTCAGTGTCTTTTAAATTGGCGAATGTATTTTATTTCATTCATTGTAGGCGGCAGGGGCGTGGCATACAAGATTTGAAATAAACTTGATCTGCGTATGGTATACACCTTTCAAAAGAGACCATAACGGCTGCTCTAGCTTTTATAGTTGCTGAGATCTACGCACTCATCCAGACGGATGGACAGACGGACAGAAAAACGGACATCGCTAAATCGACTCAGCTCGTCTCCCTTGTCAAGAATATATATACTTTGTGGGGTCTGCCACGCCTCCTTCTACCTGTTACATACATTCTGACAAAGTTATTAACCTTGTTTTTCCCAGTTTTCAAATGGGCACAGGGTATAAAAAGAATTCAAGTCTGTTTGTAATAATGCCTGCGAGGTGATGTCTTCGTACGTTAGGCATAGCCTGACTTCGTCGGTATACATAAGTATGAAAGAGTGTGACAATACAAATGGAAGATCATTGATAAAGAAGTTGAAAAGCAAAGGACCAAGGTGGCTACCTTGAGGAACATCACACGTTACATATACAGGTTTAGATACACTACTTTTTAAAATATCTTTCTGGGTTCTATTGTTTAAATACTCAGAGATCCAGCAAATTAGGTTAATAGGAAATCCAATAAGATTTAGTTTTTTAAGTAATAGAGAATGGTTAACAGAATCAAAAGCCTTGCTGAAGTCGGTATAGATGACATCAGTTAGCATTTTTTTGGAATCCACTTATACCTCTATAATTTTACATCGGATTTGGAACCCTGTTTGTTAAGAGGAATTATAAAAGATTCCTTCTAAATACTGGGAAAAGCAGAATGATCAATGGATAAAGAGAATAATTTATGTAAGGGATCACTTAAAGCATCAGCACAGTACCTAAGTACACAAGCTGGCACTCCGTCAGGCCCTGGGGAGAAGACCGGTTTAATTTGATTAAGACTGCTAAGTACCGAACTTCTCGTGATGATTGGCCCAAAGATGCAATTAGACCGTTAATGATGGTATGGGTAAGGAATATCAAAATCGTTAGAAGACGAGTACGTGGTTTGAAAAAATTCAGCAAACAGATTAGCAGAGGCTAGGTAAACTGACGGAGGCAATGAAGACGACTTTCGCTTAGAGTTGACAAAGTTATAGTATCGTTAATTCCCTTGTAAACCAAAAAGGTCGCTTAGACCTTACTTTGGATACTACCGGAATGCAGGAATCAAAAAGAAAATTCAGGACATTATAAAAAAAAGCAACTGCAATATTAATATCAGTACATGAATATAATGGCGACCAAACTGTTTCAAATATAAGTGTATTAAGCTTCAGAAAATCAGTTCTACGGAAGCAACGCATTTTGCGTGCTGCACTAGTTACTATAATTGGACCAGGCAGGTCTAAAACTAACTCCAAAGTAGGATGAAAGTTATCTTCAGGGGAAACAAGAGGATCAGGATGGATAGGATGAGAAAATGAGTCTAGAATACGCTGACTACAGTTTTTATAGTAATACGATTTACGTGGATCAGGCAAAGTTCTAAAAGTCCTTCTATAAACTCATGCGAGCTTGAAGGGGATAACACACCAAGCTCATCAGATCAGTCGAGCCCCGGTAAGTTGAAGTCGCCCATAACGATAAAGTGATCGTTATCAGAAGCAAAAGAGGAAATGGATTGAATAGCGGAAAGATGATTAAGATAGACAGAAATGTCAGAATGAGGTGGTTTGTAGGAAGAAGTAATAAATACAGAATAGTAAGTAAACGTGATCTTAACACCCACAAATTCAATGCACTGAACACTAGATGGTGCAATTATTTCAGAGGACAGGTCAGATAAGCGATCGCATCTGTACGTCACACAATGTTCAGAGGTTCCAGGCAGTTCGAATATAAAGTTAGTTGTAGTTGAGCTACAGCAGCGAGCAGTACTAAGTGGATTATATAAATATATATATAATAAAGCGTACAGCGTGCGGATCTTACATTGTCGACGAGGATTTAAAAAATTTTTTTTTAGACCCTTTACTTTAAAAAAGTGAAAAGGGTCTATTAGTTTAGTGCAAAGAGGAAATGTGTGTAACACCCAGAAGGAGGCGTGGCAGACCCCACAAAGTATATATATTCTTGATCAGGACCACAAGCCGAGTCGATATAGCCATGTCCGTCTGTCCGTCTGTCCGTCTGTCTGTCTGTCTGTCTGTCTGTCTGTCTGTCCGTCTGTCCGTCCGTCTGTATGAACACCTAGATCTCAGCAACTATAAGAGCTAGAGACACCATATTCGGTACTTAGGTTCCCCTATTTAGTAAGCAGCACGAGTTTGTTTTAGATTTTGGATACCTCTTCCCCTTCCCCCGCAAACCACAAAAAGCTACTGCAGCCACAGCTTTAAAGTTATTGGCTTGTAATTTGGTACGTAACTAGCTTATGACATTCTCTATCCACGCTGTGAATTTTGTTTCGATCGGATAAGAAACAGCGAATATATGGAACGGACATTTTTGCCGCACTAGGCAGAGGGGGGGTGGTGTGCGTTGCATACGCGGGTAGCTTAGGTTGTGTGCGTCTGATTGTGTTTGTATGTACATATACTCAAAGTAAAGGGTCTCCTACGGTCGGTTACGTCCGACTGTAGCCTCCGTCCCACTGATCTGCCCCGTCCCTATATTTTATATTAAACCAGTAAGGACGGAGCTACAGTCGGACGCAACCGACTGTAGGAGACCCTGTACTTTTTGTTTTCTTCGCTGTTTCTTATTTGATCGTAACGTAATTCACAGCATTGAATGGGGATTGTCATAGACTACGTTCATGCCATTTCCCAAATCTTTAGCTTTAAAATTGAAGCTTTAAAACTGTAAACTGTTTCTAGATTTGTTTTTACGGTTAGCGGAGGAATGAGAGGAGTTATCAAAAAACCCAAACTAACTTGATCTGATGGCTGCATAGAAGAACATAAATACCAAAAAATGATATTTCTAGCTCTTATAGTTTGCAAGATCTAGGTGGCTGCTCTGTCTGCGCTATCTTCGCTGTTTCTTTTCCGTTGGTAAAATAATTCACAGCATTGATGGATAATGCCATAGGCTGCGTACATGCCAAATCCCAAGTCTATAACTTTTAAACTGTGGCAGTAGTGGCGCTTACATACATTTATAAAACAATTCATTGGTGCATAACTTCGCTGTTTCTTCTCCGTTTGTAATGTAATTTACAGCATCGATGGATAATTCAATAGACTACGTACATTTCAAATTACAAGTCTGTAGCTTTATTATTGTGACTGCAGTGGCACATACATGCATTTTGAAAAAAATTGTCTCTTGCATTATCTTCGCTATTTCCAATTCAAATCATAAATAAATTATTAGCATCGGTGGAGAATACCATAGACTACGTACATGCCAAATTTGAAGTCTGTAGCGCAATTATTGTGGCTGCTGTGGCGTTTATAGTTTTCGAGATTTTTGAGGTAGGTGTAGATTTTTGATGATTCGCGGATGAAGGAGGCGAGTTATCAAAAGTTTGAAACAAACTTGATCTGCTTGCATTAGCTGACTACCTAAATCCGGAAAGGTGGTGTCTTTACCTCTTGTAGTTGCTGAGATCTAGGTGTTCATACGGACGGACGGACAGACGGACAGACGGACAGACGGACAGACGGACAGACGGACAGACGGACAGACGGACGGACGGACATGGCTTAATCAACTCAGCTCGTCGTCCTGAGTCAGAATATATATACTTTGTGGGGTCTACCACGCTTCCTTCTGCCTGTTACATACATCTGTCAGTTGCACTAAATTAATAGACCCTTTTACTTTTTTAAAGTACAGGGTCTAAAAAAAATTTGTTTTAAAAAAAATTAAAAAAAAAGAAATTATTAGATAAATAAGAAGAAATGAAGTGAATAAGAAGAAGAACCTGAAATATTAAGTTAAGTATAAAATTCTGAGTCCAATGGACATGTTACTTTATGCATGATCGTAGAGATACACGTACAATATGACTAACGAGTGTGGAAGGTAGAAAGTGTTCATCGTGAGCCGATTAAATTCCGGCTGATGAAAGTGTTCATCGTGAGCCGATTAAATTCCGGCTGATGAAAGTGTTCATCGTGAGCCGATTAAATTCCGGCTGATGAAAGAGTGCGGATTAAATTCCTGCAAAGCAAGTGCGGATTAAATTCCTGCAAAGAAGTGCGGATTAAATTCCTGCAAAGTAAGTGCGGATTAAATTCCTGCAGATCTAGACATATAAACATACCACGAAAAGAAAGAGAAAAGAGATTGACACGCAATTGACATAGCCAGAGAATATGATATTATTATGATTATTATTGTTTTTCTTGAATTTCAGTAATCTACCGAAATGGCAGGGCTAAAACCATTTATATTTCAAGGGATTGACAAGGCTTGTGGAGAAATGAGTGGGAGACATGGCTGCGCTCTTTTACCATCTACATAGAGTCAGAAGAGATAACTTCAGTTTGCAAAAAGCGAAATAAGTTGCTGCACTTGGGTGGATCACAGTTGCAGACAGTGGTGTACAACTTACCTGGTGCACTGGTTGCGTTTGATGAGAAAGTCAATAATGATACTTTTACACCCTTAGTGGAGAAATTAAACAAGTACTTTTCTCCACAACGGAACTCGGTTTTGGAGAGGCACCTATTCCGGACTTTGGTTCCTCTGGAAGGTGAAGGCTTCTCCGAATTCTTAATGCGTTTGCGTCGACAAGTTGCGAAATGCTCTTTTGGCGAAACCAAACAAGAAATTGAGGAGATTTGGCTCAAAGACAAAATCATAGATGTCTGGGCGCCGGTGGAGTTAAAAAAGAAGCTCTTGGAGAACGAGTTCACGCTAAACGATTTTGTCAGGATGTGTCACGTCGAAGAACAGGTCAACAGGCAGATAGAGACGATGGGTGCAGCTGGCCAACAGAGCACAATTCAGAGAATTTCACATCAAAAGACGCGAAACTCAGATGCAATGCAAGACTGTGAACGATGCGGAAGAAAGGGACATCAGGAGAACAGACCAGATTGCCCAGCGAGAAGCGTCACATGCAATAAATGCTCCAAGATTGGACATTTCGCACGGAAATGCAAGACCAGAATAAGAGCGGCCAACCACCACAGGGAGGAGCCTTGGGCGAAACGGCCACGGCGTACGGACACACACACCAGCCACAAAAGGGGATAATGATGAGATCATTCCATGCAAAGTCGGCGGCAGGACAATGAAGATGGTCATCTGGGTTCAAACACAATCTATGCAGCCGAACAGATTGGCAGAAACGAAGGAAGAGGTTTATCTCGATATAAAAGATTAATGTTTGGTGTTGGTTCAGCTCCGATCAGAGAAGGAACATGATATAGCGGTAAAATTGTGGATCCAGAGAAGAGAAAAAGTAGAGACCCTGGAACACATAATGGCACAAACGGAAGTTATGAATAAAACATCAAATACAGAATCAGTAAATCGGATAGAACGTAGAGTGGAAATCGATGCACTCATTGTGGTAGCCGACGATAATAATAGCACACGTAAACTAGACTGATTGGGTTTTTTATGGGTTTCCCCACATCCAAGCAACGAATGTTGGTCTAGTATTGTAATTGATTAGAGACTCCCATACAAATGACTGTCTTGTCATTTAAATTAATATGCCTAACAATTACTGAGATTGCTAAAAAAAAAGTGCTGAAGATGAGGATAAAAACATTATTCGTGAAAGAAAACAAAGGAAACTGCTGTCGAAAATAAAAGGGGTGAGAGAGAATGGACTGGTGAGAGAGAATGGACTAGAACTGTTGAACTATATTTCGTCGAGGTGTCAAACGGTACAAGAACTCTAACAAGACACGTGTCATACTTGAAGAAAGCTATTTTGGGTGAATTTCTAATAGCGATAAAAAAGGAGGAATGTAGGAACCTGTGAAATATACGTCACACAATGTTCAGAGGTTCCAGGCATTTCGAATATAAAGTTAGTTCTAGTTGAGCTACAGCAGCGAGCAGTACTAAGTGGATTATATAAATATATATCTAATAAAGCGTACAGCGTGCGGATCTTACAACTACGACATGAAAATCAAAAGATAAACTATTTACGTACAGCATGCAAAGTTTAGTGTTAAGGTCACGAACATTTTGATACGCTACAGAAAATGAGGAAGTTAGTTTTTTGAAACATTAGATGAAGAAGAAGAAGAGGCAGATGGAAGAACAGGCAGCGTAATCGGGGGCCGATTTTGCTTCCTTTGAATGTATTCCTTTACAACCAGGTCATTCGGCCAAAATGCATTGCAACAAATAGTATTAAATACATCGGCCGGGACACTAAAACGGATAAGAAACAGCTAAGTTATGTAACAAACCATTTTTTTATAAATGTATGTAAATTCCACAACAGCCACAGTTTAAAAGCTACAGACTTGGGATTTAGCATGTACGCAGCCTATCAATGCTGTGAATTACATTTCCAACGGAAAAGAAACAGCGAAGATAGCGCAGACAGAGAAGCCACCTATATCTTGCAGACTATAAGAGCTATAAATACAATTTTTTGGTATTTGTGTTTTCCTATGCAGCCATCAGATCAAGATAGTTTGGGTTTATTGATAACTCCTTCCATTCTTTCGCTAGCCGAAAAACCAAATTAGCAACAGTTTTCAGTTTTAAATCTACAGTTTAACAGCTAATGACGTAGGGTGTGGCATGTACGTAGTCTATGACAATATCCACCAATACTGTGAATTACGTTACGATCGGATATGAAACAGCGAAGAAAGCACAAAGTACTGGGTCCCCTACAGTCGGTAGAGTCTGACTGTAGCTCCGTCCTTACTGGTTTAAATATTATATAATTTTATAAAACTATCTTATGGGTGCCGCTTTAACAGCCGCGCTGCTGGAGCGCGAGCAAGGTGGCGCCTGCAATATTGTTTCGTTAATAACTCCTGTGTTTATTAGCATAGGTAAATATTCCACTAGAGAGTATATACCAACTTTCTATGTTCAATATTACGCGTGTTAATCGGTTTTTATTAATTAGGGCGTAGAAGGTCGTGGCATCCAAAATTCAAAACAAACTTCATCTGCGTATAGTATAGGCCTACCAATTACTGAAGACACAACTTATTTAAATAGAATTGAGTTTCTTAAATTGGAAAATGTATTTTATTTGATTCATTATAGGCGTCAGGGGCGTTGCATCCAAGATTTGAAATAAACTTGATCTGTGTACATTATTTATGTCCATACTTGCTAAAAATGGCAGCTCTAGCTTTTGTAGTTACCGAAATCGACGTGTTCATACAGACGAAGAGACGGACTGACAGACAGACAAGGCTTAATGTCTGTGTTTGTGGGGTCTTCCACGCCTCCTTCTGCCTGTTACATACATTTGCACAAAGTTATTAACCCTGTTTTTCCCATTTTTCAAATGGGCACAGGGTATAATTATATATAAATAATTATATTTAAAATATAGGGTACAGGGTATTCTACAGTTGGCCCCGTCCGACCGATCTGCCCCGTCCAAATTTTTTGAATGGGAACAGGGTATAAAAATGGTGTCTCTAGCTGTCTTAGTTGAACCAAAGGCGTTATTTTAGCATGCAATGTCAGAAAATATTTTATTTGTTTACAGTGTGCAAGAGTTTCTTGACATACTGTACTTGTTTGTCCAAACTTTATTGAATTATAATTTCGACTTTGCATGTTCTTAATAGAGTTCTATTGACATGAAATGTATTAAGCATTCCCCAAAATGTATAATACCATTTAATCACGCTCGTTTTGGTCATTGAGTGTTTTGTTGCTAATGAAAAACTATTTGCAAAGACGATGCAGATCAGTACTCTGGAATAATACAGTCGGACGTAACCAACAGTTGGGACCCTCTGGGTTTCCATATTCACTGCACTACTAACTCATATACAGTGGCATTCAATCGAGTCGACCAAATTGCCTGTTCCATAGAGGTTGGTCGAAGCATCGATGCATCGACGATGTATCGATGTTTTTTAAAGATATTCAACAATCGATGTGCAATTCTCTACATCGATGTAAACATCGTTGTTTTTCTATCACCTAAGTGTAACAAAATTAATTATATTAAAAAGTAATTTATACTAATTATATAGGCGTGGGATACATGTTTGCCGCTTTTTAGACCCTGTACTTTAAAAAAGTAAAAGGGTCTATTAATTTAGTGCAAATGACAGCTGTGTGTAACAGGCAGAAGGAAGCGTGGTAGACCCCACAAAGTATATATATTCTGACTCAGGACGACGAGCTGAGTTGATATAGCCATGTCCGTCTGTCCGTCTGTCCGTCTGTCTGTCTGTCCGTCTGTCTGGTGTCCGTATGAACACCTAGATCTTAGCAACTAAAAGAGCCAGAGTCGCCGCTTTTCGGTATTCAGGTTGTCCGATGTCTTACGCAGATCAAGTTTGCTTTAGATGTTTAATATTTCGCCATCTTCCTCCGCGAATTATAAAAACACTACACCCCTCTCAAAAATTTTAAAAACTAAAAGCGCCATAGCAGCCACAATAATGGTCGATGGTATTCTCCACCGATGCTATAACTTTATTTTTGATTTGAATTGGAAATAGCGAAGATATGCCAAAAACAATTTTTTCCAAAATGCATGTATGTGCCACTGCAGCCACAATATAAAACCTACAGACTTGTAATTTGAAATATACGTAGTCTATAGATTCATCCGTCGATGTTGTGAATTACATTACAAACGGACAAAAAACAGCGAAGTTATGTAAAAGACAATTTTTTTATAAATGTATGCAAGTGCTACTACAGCCACAGTTTAAAAGCTACAGATTTGGGATTTGGCATGCACGTAGACTATGGCATTATCCGTCAATGCTGTGAATTACATTGCCAACGGAAAAGAAACAGCGAAGATAGCGCAGACAGAGGCGCCCCCTAGATCTTGCAAACTATAAGAGCTAGAAATACCATTTTCTGGTATTTATGTTCTCCTATGCAACCATCAGATCAAGTTAGTTTGGTTTTTTGATAACTCCTCTCATTCCTCCGCTAACTGAAAAACCAATTTAGCAACAGTTTACAGTTTAAAAGCTTCAGTTTTAAAGCTAAAGATTTGGGATGTGGCATGTAAGTAGTTTATGGCAATTCCCATCGATGCTGTGAATTACATTACGATCGGATAAGAAACAGCGGAGAAAACACAAAGTACAGGGTCTCCTACAGTCGGTTGCGTCCGACTGTAGCTCCGTCCTTACTGGTTTACTATTATTTCTGTAAAATCTAAAAAAAATCATCGATCTTCGTGATTCTTTTTTTCTCTTATTGCTTTATATTATTGAAAAATGGATCAACTACATTTGATTCCAAAAACGGTGGTTTCGTAAAAAAAATTTTTTTTTTAATGAAAATGGTCAAAGTATCAACTTTTGCTCGTTTTTAGCTTTTTTTGTTTTTAATTTTTTTTTAAATATCCGGACCCAAGAACTCAAACTTTTATTTCACAAATTGTGGAATTGGGGATACAATAAACTAGATTTAGTATGTGCTCTCCTGGAATCTTGCACCACTCCGTCCTCACCCGGTTCCAAAGATCACCCAATCCTCTAGAGAAGATTCGTTGCTCACGAACTGGTTCTTTGGCGGATCTCAAAATTTTTGGTTGGTTTCACATCTGGGCACTGGACAGACCAGTGTAAGTCCGAAAAGGACATAATATTGGCGGTCCTGGACCTTCAAAACTCCTCCCACGTCTGCTCCCCGACAGAGATGCACGAACTGTGGAGCATGGTATGACCACCAGGATAAACACTAGGCCAAAATAAGATGCGGCGGCTATAGACATATCCACAAGGGAGTGTATGACATTGATTCCATTGCTCAGGATTGGTCTAACGGGAACCGCCACGACTGAAAGCGCCACGACTGAAACCTATCAGGGAGCACAAGCAATGGATCATGGAAAATTGGAAATAGGTTATTTTGGTCAGATGAGACCTAAATAAACAGATTTCAGTCCGATTGCGGGGAACATAACTGGTTCCTTGTGCTCCTTTGAAGATCTCAGTCGTGACGCTACATACGCTCCGATACGGCAGGTTTCTTCTGCTCGCTGGTTTTACAGACATAATAGTTAAAAAGCGTCAAAAATGTATCCACATGTGCTCGCCACTGTACATATATACAGGTAAATTTGGTCCAATAACCCGTTTTGTTTCGAATTATTTTTAAACCAGTAAGGACGAGGCTACAGTCGGCCGTAACCGACTGTTTATGACCATGTACTTTGTGTTTTAATTATTATTATTAATATTATGTAATTTTTTTTTATTATTATTAATATTATGTAATTTTTTTTATTCGCTACCGAATACAAATAGATAATCGGTACCCAGGGAACACCACGAGAAGGCCACTACAATAGTAATGGGGTCACTTAATTCATAATAAATAAAAAGACATACGAGTCGACTTGAGTTGACAAACTCCTTTGTTCCCCAAACTATAACTAATCTAATTATTTAATAATTATTAATCTTAAGTTGGTTATTATTAATTATTCTATCTATTCTTCATAATTAATACTAACTAAAACTCCACTACCTGAAGTACCTGAAGAACTGGTGAGATGGTTCTGAAGGGGCTAAGCTGAGGCCACCAGGTGGGTCGCAGGTTGCGGATAGCGAACGACCTCTCAGTGAGAGGCCTGCTGTGAATACCAGGGCAACTTGCAATAAACAGCCCCGGACAACCAGCGGGCGTTACCAAATTGGTACGTCGACAAGGCGCTTGTGCTTCCGCCTTTAAATAATAGGTTCACACACACCCCATCCTACACTATACTCGTCTCATTCCTCTCCCCAACATCTCACCCCGGGCCGGACGACAGTGTCAATCGTACCGTGCTATAAGTCAGCCTGGCTGAGGGCCCGGGTCAACAAATAGCTCAGTCGCCAACGGTGTGCTCAGGCAAATGGCGACCGCGTGTTCTATTCAGCCTTACCCGGGTACGGCGGTTCTCTGCCCGGGCGAACCGTTTTTATCACCGCAACTCGTGGGACATTATGAAGTCATTTAAAAACATAAATAAAAACCTAAGTCCGCAGGATTTACCGGTGGCAACAGTGGCGCGTCAATTTGAAGATGCGCACCTGGACAGGGTACGGCCCGTGGCGGTTCAGCCACCACGCAGCCATGGCTCTGCTACAGGACGGAGGGGAATGGAAGAGAGTGGGGTGCGCCCAGCACCACGCCCTGCTCCACGCCCGATTCCACGCCCGGTGTCGACGGGATACGCCAATTCAGCGGCCTCGTCCACCCTTGTTCGCGGAGCTGCGGCTGGATCTTACCAGCCCTATGCTTCGTCCTATAGGGCAGGACAAAGGCCGCGGAAGCAGCGGTTCACGCCAGCACCGGGTCAACCAGGGGGACGTGATGACCCCAATCGCAGGCTTCTGTGCGGATCCCGCACGAAGTGGTACCTCCGCTACCTTGAACAGGTTATGCCGCAGGACGTGGCCTTCAATAAGGCCAAGGAACCGAGACCATACGCGGAACCAGCACCTGCCCCAAACGAGGCAGCAGTACCCTCACACCACCTAAGGCCACGCCCAAAAGGACGTGCACTGCCGTCTCCACCGTGGAACCCAGAGGTGCCAGAGGTACCACCCCTGTAACCTCAACGAGAGTTACCACCCCCTAACCTGCCACATCGGCCACCGCACCTGGCACCTCGTATGCTGCGATTGCCAAAAAAGTGCGAGTAGCCGTGCTACCTGCGGACTACCCACAGGTCCTCCTCAATCACGGAGACCTCGCTGTGCTCGAGGAATCCATCCTAGAGGAGATGGGAAGCCTAGGATGGGTAGAACCTATCGTGTTCTCCGGGATCCACTTCCGGATTGGGCACCTCATTGTGGACTGCGCAGATGAGGAATCAGCCGACTGGCTGATGATGGTGGCACCAACTCTACGCACGTGGAAGGGAGTTCCGCTTGAGGTGAGGATGGGGGATGATATACCCTCTCCCCACATCATTACGGTCTTTTTCCCACGTAGCGTGGAACGCACCAACGAGAGGATTCTAGTGTTGTTTAAGGCCCAGAACCGACTCGATGTAGACATTTGGAAGGTTGTGTCGAGGAAGGACGAAGGTGGAGGAGTCCTCCTCGTAATCGGCATAGACGAAGCCAGTCGGGATACGATCGTGGCAAATGGACATCAAATCCATTTTCGCTACGGCAATATCTCGGTTGGTGGACTCAGAAAACCGAGGACGAGGGTGGAGAAACCCACTGGAGCGCCGACGGCAGGATTCTCCTGCCAGGCAGGACCATTTGCCAAGCCTGCAGAACCCTCTGCAGAACCGGAGCCGGAACGCCATGGGAGTCCCACACCCCCTGAGACAACCTAGTTGAAGACGATAAGCAGCTAGGCACAACCCTCGGACCAGCTGAGGACATGGACATGGACGTCGACGGGGAGGACCCCATGTCCTCTCAGGAGCTTGCAGCAGTGCTGCAGGGCGAAGCGGACGTCACAGTGGTCCAACGCGACGAGTCATCACTCTCGTCGCTTGATGAGGAGGTGGAGCCACTCCTCTAAAATGACGGGCCAACCCGTCACCACAGGGCTAGTCCAAGTCAACATCCACCACGCCAATGCGGCCTCGGCCGTCCTGACAAGGATGTTTACGAAACATCGGCTTGGACTACCCCTCATACAAGAGCCCTGGGTATGGCAGGGTATTCGAGGACTGTACTCGAAAAACACAAAGGTAGTGAACCGACATTCGTGACCCGCAGCAGAAGCGAAGTCCTGGGCATCACTTTTGTTAGCAGGTCACTTATGAGCTATATAACGGACTGCCATGTTTCTTCAGAACAATCAATGTCAGACCATAGGTTAATTCGTTTCAATCTCCATTTGAATACGAAAAGCTGGGTGCCCATTCGAAACCCTAGAAAGACCGAATGGACTAATTATAAAACCCACCTAGCACTCAATAAAAATCGGTCTCCCTAAACACCCCCTAGAACTAGAGGCAGCAGTGGGCGACATAACTAGTTGCATCATAGGTGCATTTGAGAGCAACTGCCCTCTCGGAAAGCAACGTAATGAAAACGACGCCCCATGGTGGAACACGAGACTCGAGTACCTTCGTATCACCACCCGACATCTCTACAACAACGTAAAGAGAACTGGAGAATGAGGTAATTACAAAGAGAAACTAATGGAATACAACCGAGAAATCAGGAAGGCCAAAAGGAAATATATGGACGGGGCAGATCAGTGGGGCGGAGGCTACAGTCGGACGTAACCGACAGTAGGAGACCCTTTACTTTAACTTTATGCATTTACAAACACAGTCAAAGGCACGCACACTAACCTACCCCCGTATGCAAGGCACACCACCACTCCCCCCCCCCCCCTCTGCCTAGTGCGGCAAATTGTCCGTTCCATATTTTCGCTGTTTCTTATCCGATCGAAACAAGCGTGGATAGAGAATGTCATAAGCTAGTTACGTACCAAATTACAAGCCAATAACTTTAAAGCTGTGGCTGCAGTAGCTTTTTGTGGTTTGCGGGGGAAGGGGGGGAGGTATCCAAAATATAAAACAAACTCGTGCTGCTCGCGAAATAGGAGAATCTAAATCCCGAATATGGTGTCTCTAGCTCTTATAGTTGCTGAGATCTAGGTGTTCATACGGACGGACAGACAGACGGACAGACAGACAGACGGACAGACAGACAGACGGACAGACGGACACGGCTATATCGACTCGTCTTGTCGTCTTGATCAAGAATATATATACTTTATGGGGTCTGCCACGCCTCCTTCTGGGCGTTACACACATTTCCTCTTTGCACTATACTAATAGACCCTTTTTACTTTTTTAAAGTAAAGAGTCTAAAAACTACAGGAACTTCTGTGAGGCCATAGAAACAACACAAGAGAGGGCCAGGGTATACAAAGCCATGGCTAAGAAAACGCCAGATCCAAATCTGGCCCTGAAAAATAACGACGGAACATATACCGTCAGCAATGACGAAAAGCTGAGACTGTTGTTCAGCACACACTTTCTAGGTAGCGTCTTGGAAACTGAAACGGCAATTGACCTCGGAAGACCTACAAGACTCACAGCAGCTGATTGGAGAACAGCCAAAACTGTTGTGACGGAAGGGAAAATAAAATGACCCTTTAAATCCCCAGGTCTAGATGGCATATCCCCATCTCTCCTGCAACAAGGGCAGGACGAGCTACTGAGTAGCCTTTGGAGGATTATGATAAGCAGTTTGGCGTTAGGACATATCCCAGACGCATGGACCAAAGCTCTGGTAGTCTTCATCCCCAAGATAGGGAAGAAAGACATAGCCAATCCTAAGTCTTTTAGACCCATCAGCTTGACATCGTTTGGACTGTACCATCAGGAGGACATTAAAGGACGAACCTTTTCAAACAACGCAACATGCGTATAGAGTGGGAAGATCCACGGATACAGCACTATATCAATTCTGCAAAACCCTTAAAAATTCAGTTGATAATAAAGAGGTGGCGGTATGCGCCTTCCTGGACAACACATCACACAATGCTGTAAAGGAAGCCCTGGACAGAAGAGGCCTAGACTCCACTACGAGCAGATGGATACAGGCTCTACTGAGGACAAGACACGCTACGTCAGCTATAGGTGAAAACGTGGTTACAGTGTTAACCAAGCGAGGATGTCCACAAGGAGGGGTGCTATCTCCTCTATTATGGAGCATCCTAGTAGACGAGCTACTCGGCAGACTTGCGAGCAGAGGCATACAATGTCAAGGATATGCTGATGACATAGTGATAATCGTTAGAGGTAAATATGAAGAAACACTCTGCGACATAGTACAACTAGGACTCAACGTGACAAGAAGATGGTGCGAGGAGGTTGGGCTTAAGCTCAACCCGAACAAAACAGTCATTGTCCCATTTACTAAGGTGCGAACTACAAAGAATGAAGCAGATAAGTCTGGGAGATTGCAACGTGGAAACAAGCAAAGCAGTTAAGTATCTCGGGATAGCTCTAGATAGCAGACTCAACTTCGGCAAACACGTCAGCACGACGCACAGTGGCTCAATAGCTAGATTTGGCGTGCCAAAAATGATTTCCCGCTAAACGAGTTGCTGAATAAAAATAATGCCATCTGATAGAGGAATATTTAATGCTGTGGAAACCAAAATTTTAATGAATTTGGATAACTGCTTTAGTAGTTACAGATTCTCAAAGTTCAACAAATTTTTCATTTTGGTAAAACTTTAGTGGCGATAAACAAAAAAAGTATAAGAGAAATCGATTATGAGTGAATTTATATTTGTAATTACACTTATTTTAGATGTTATAAAACAAAAACAATTTCGATTAGTCGATTTCGGTATTTTTGCGGAATTATTTTGCGAAGTACCGGTTTTTGAGCATATTTTTCAACTTTATATAGAGTTTCAAAATTTTGGGGCGATTTGGGTGAAAAACTGTGAATGATATCATATTCTGCAAATATTTCTTTACATATTTCCAAAAATTCAGCTGCGGGAAATTGCGGGAAATTTGGTTTTTTTAAAAAAAAAACCCAACCAACCTAGTGCAAAAACCATGCGTCAAGGGGTATAAGAAGAAGAAAATGTACAGCATGCAGCTTGTCTGTTACATGCATCATTCGACTGTTTTTATGTGATATTAATTGTTTTGCTTTAAAGATGACAAAATATACCAATAAATTAATAATTTATGTAATTTAAATATAGTGCATTATGCAATATAATATATATCTATAATATATAATATATATATATATATATATACGAAAATTGCCATATATATATATATACTACTGTGGGCAAAAAGTAAGGTGAATTTTGAATTTAAAATTCGCGGACTTAAGATGGCGGACTAGTTCTTTTTTTCTTGAGTTGGCAGGACTGTTGATGACATCTGGCGGTAATTTCATGTCAATGTCAGTATCAGTACTATATTTACGCTTGTGTTTACCAAACGACCTAGAGTGCATTTGGCGATTTTTACAATGTCAGACTTAATTGAGCAGAGAAGTGCCATCAAATTTTGTTTGCGGAATGAAATTTCGGCTGCGGAAACGTTGAGGATGTTGCGGAAGGCCCCTTTGGTGATTCTACCATGACCCAGAAAATGTTTATAAGTGGTACAAAGACTTCAAAGAGGGTCGGGAACGTGTTGATGACTTGGGGCGCTCCGGACGACCATCGACGTCAACAGATGACCAACACGTCAATGAAGTGAAGGAATTAGTGCTCAAAAATCGTCGGTTGACTGTTAGAGACCTTACTGATATGATCGGAATATCAGAAGGATCTGTGAAAACCATTTTGAAAGACCATTTGGGCCTACGAAAAGTCAAATCTCGTTTGGTACCGAAAACGCTCAATGCACCGTCGCACACTGCACTCGTTCTTTGTGACCATTTCGCCAAGAATTCGACGCATATCGTTCCGCAACCACTGTATTCTCCTGATTTGGCTCCGTGTGACTTCTGGCTATTCCCAAAACTCAAGAGACCACGCCGGGGAACGCGTTTCGAGTCGATTGAGGAGATAAAAACGGAATCGCCGAGGGCGCTCATGGCTATACCGGAAAGGGACTATTTGGCCTGTTTCGAGGATTTGAAAAAACGTTGACATAAGTCTATTTTATCGGGAGGGGATTACTTTGAAGGGGATGCAATTGATTCAGGAGAATTAATAAAGAATTTTCATTTTACAAACAAATTCACCTTACTTTTTGCCCACAGTAGTATATACGAAAATTGCCACAGTAGTGACTGATGCAGCTACCCAGGCTATGCCAGGCTTAGCTTAGCTTAGACCAATTTTTAAAATAAAATTTTAAATAATAAAATAATGTTTAGAAAATAAATTTTAACGCAAATGGCCTTTAAATAAATCAATAAATGAAATCCATTAATTATTTTAAATAAAATGTTTTATTTTATGTCTGTTTTCACCCACAACAAATCTAGCTTTTTTTTAGCGGGAAAATTTTTGATATTTACAACAAAATCCAACTTTGGCAACCTGTATCGCATCTTCTAGAAGTCGCAGCGCTATAAACCTTGATTATTATATAAATTTGGACAATTATCTAATAAACGTTTGTTTCATGCAAATCCATTAACTAGTTCAAAAGTTATTAATTTTGGCACCATAGTTTCGGCAAATGAGCCGCTGCGCGTGGCTCAATCGGCGAATTTGGAGTGCCAAAAATCATAGCTCCCAAACGGGTTGACATATCTTCCTAAAACAAATTGCGTTTTACAGAAAAATGTTCAAATTTTCAAAAACACTAAACGTTATTACGCTGGGACTTATAGAAGCTGCGCTATACGCGGTCAAAATTGAGTTTTGTTGCAAGTTTAACATCAAATTTAGCGGCAAAAGCTAAATATTACATCTCCTTGAATTTCAATAAAATAATGAATTTTATTTTAAAGAATAATTTATTTATGTTTATTAATAAATTAAAAAAAAGTTTTAAGTCAAAGGCAGCGTATTCGAAGAGTATAGTATTTAAGCGAAAATCCACACAATCTTCATGAAATTTGTATTTTTGAGACATAAAACCAGTAGATATATATATATATTATATATATATATATATATATATACAGTAGAATCCGGTTATAGCGACATTCAAGGGACTGACGATTTTACGTCGTTATATCCGGAAGACGCACTATCCGAAAGGAGCAAAAAAAAATTTTTTTTTTAATTCTATGGATGCCATGTTCGTAATAGGTTTTAAAATAAAACAAATTAATTTTTTAATCAAAACAAAAAATTTAGTACAGTAGAAGCCGGTTATAGCGACTTTCAAGGGACCGACGATTTTACGTCGTTATATCCGGAAGACAAAATCCATGATTTTGTTTCTTTTTCGTATTGAAAAAACACAAAATCCATGATTTTGTTTGCTTCTTTTAGCATTGTTAAAGAAATCAAATTTTCCTCTTTAAAGTTTTTTTTTTTGTTCGGCACGTCGCAATATCCGGTTGAATTGTGAAAAATCTCGTCGGTATAAGCGGTTTGACGCTAAAAGCGGAGACGTTTTAGGCGGAGGCCGTTTCATATAAGTTTGTATGGGGACCAACCAAGCCATCGAGTTTTCGTCGCAATAACCGGACGGACGCTATAAGCGGCGTCGTTATAACCGGATTCTACTGTATATATATATGTTGAAATATGTATTCAAAAGTAACAGTGATTTGCATATACGCTTTCTAACACTGAAACAATCGATACTCGATATGCATTCTATCTCTTTCTAATTTCGTATATGTACATACGATACTTGCAGTTGCTTCTTGACGACGAGCGCGTGCGGTTGTGTGTTATATTTGAACTACAATTAAAGTGCTTTATTATTTACAAGGCTGGACTCTGGGATAATACTTCAATGTATTATATTTATATTTTTCAATAGGTTATGGGCCCAGACACAAGTACAGCTGTTAATAATCGAGTGCTTTAATTGTGATAGTTAAAGTTAAATAAAAATTTACATATTATATACTATATGTGTATATATATGTAACTTACGTTAAAAGATTAAAAAGAAATATTCAAACCCGAAAAAAAAAAACAAAATAATAATCGAAATATATTTTTTTTTTTTTTTTTTTACTTTGCTGTTATTTATTGAATCTTCTCTTATGAGACTAACAATAAGTTTACAAATCTTATTAGTTATACTTAATTAAGAGTTTAATTAAAAACTATTTAATGGCTGCACGTTCCTAATATTCATAGCTGGATGGGAAGATCGTTACGGCGGAGACGAGAGTGGCTGCATACTCGCGTTAGCGCTCTTGCGAGATGATTTGGGTGTAGGGTCAGCTTGTTGTGATACTTTTCCAGGTGTATTGCTATCTCATCTCTGATGGGAAGTACGTTTAGGTCCCTGTGGATGTTTTCGTTCCGAACATACCACGGTGCCCCGGTGATAGTTCTGATGATCTTTGACTGCGTTCTCTGTATTATCTCAACATTGCTGTTGCTGGCGGTGCCCCACAACTGGCATCCATACGTCCATATCGGTTTTAGGACTGAGTTGTAGAGCAGGATCTTGTAGTCTAAGCTAAGTGGAGAGCGGGCGTTAATAAGCCAATGGAGGCTGTTAGCCTTTAGCTTTAGGTGCGTTCTTTTAGTTTCAATGTGCTTGCGCCAGGTGAGCCGCCGGTCAAGATGTACGCCCAAATACGTAACTTCATTTGCTTTCGGAAGTACAGTATTGTTTAATATAAGATCTGGACAATCTTGTTTATTGAGAGTGAACGTTATATGTTTACATTTTTGTTCATTTATTTTGATTCTCCAGTCAGATAGCCATTTCTCCACAGCCACCAGATGAAGAGCTAGTTGCGCTGATGCCTTTAGTGGGCATTTCGAGCGGCTGAGAATAGCGGTATCATCGGCAAATGTAGATGTAGTAAGTTGGCTGCTAGTAGGGATGTCCGCGGTCTAGAGAAGATATAACATTGGTCCAAGTACGCTGCCTTGAGGAACTCCAGCCTCGATGTTACAGTTATTTGACATGGTTGTATTACATTTTACTGCAAAAACCCTGTTGTAGAGATATGACTTCAGAAGTTTGTGGGTGTTGTGGGGAAGCATTATTCTAATTTTATACATAAGGCCATCTAGCCATACTCTGTCGAATGCTTGGGAGACATCCAGGAAAACAGCAGAACAGTATTCTCTGTGCTCGAAGGCAGTTCTTATTTCAGATGTTATACGGTTGACCTGCTCAATAGTGCCATGTTTTTCACGAAAACCGAATTGATGTGCTGCAATTTTGTTGTGTCTTCTCAGGTATGGAATGATCTTAGTAAGAAGACATTTTTCGAAGATTTTTGATAGACATGGTAGTAAGCTTATTGGTCTATACGATGAGGGAACTGAATGATCTTTGCCAGGTTTTGCTATCATTATAATGACTGACTTTTTCCATCTCTCTGGGAAGTGGCCAAGCCGCGTTATGGCATTGAAAAGCTGGCAGATTGTGCAAACTGCACAATATGGTAGTTCCATAATCATCTTTGGATTAATTAAATCACAGCCTGGAGACTTGTGTGGTAGTTGCTCCTTAATGATTTTTGTGATATCATTTGGTCGAAATTCAATTGGTTCATAGGGAGCTGCATCGTCGCTTGTTGTCAAAGGTAGTACAGTTGCGTTTGTTGATGGATTAGGCTGGAACACATTTTGAAGGTTGGTGGCGAATGTGTCAGCTCTGTCCTTGTCGCTACGGGCCCAGTCTCCTGCAGAGTTCCGTATAGGCGATACAGTTACTGTCGGTGAGCTTAGTGTTGAGTGAGCTCTCCACAGAGGGTGTTTTGAAGAGGTTGGAGATAGTTGTTGTATGTAGCTATGATAGGCATTTTCATCTTGTTGTTTGAGGGCTTCTGTGAGCCTACGTGTGGCATCTTTTAACCTATGTTTAGCAGAGGGCGATCTGTGGGCTTGCCATTCTCGTCGTAATCTACGTTTTTCCAAAACGAGCCGCTCAATTTGTATATTCGTATTCGGTTGTTTGAAGTTCGAATTACTGATTTTTGGGGTTGAAATATGAGTTGCTGTAACCAAAACAGACTCAAGTATTTTTGCGGAGTTGTTGATGTCTAATTCACTGTTTAGCCGTGGGTTCAGCTCAATGTGTGAACTAATATACTTTTTGTATTTAAGCCAATTGGTTCTGTTTGATGTTAAACAACACGACTTTACCTGGGCTTCTGGGCGTTGGTGTAGATTTATCAGCACAGGTGAATGGTCAGATGATAGATCCGAGAAGGTTTCAGTGCTTATCAGATTGCGTGGAATGTTTTTCGTAATGCCAAAGTCAATTAAGTCAGGTAATTTTTTGGGGTCTGTTGGCCAATATGTGGGAGAAGCCGGAGATGCATAGTCGAGCTTGTTGCTTGGTTTTATTATAGCGTTGTAAAGTTGTTTTCCTTTTGGATTTACAAGACGAGATCCCCAGTGCGTGTGCTTGGCGTTATAATCCCCTGCTGCTATAAAGTGTTCCCCTAGTGAGTCGAAGTAGTCCATGAATTGAGCTTCAGATATTGTGAAACGGGGAGGGCAATATATGGCGGCGACAGTTAAATTGCTGTGATTTAGTTGAATACTTATAGATGTCGATTGTAGGTAGTCGGCGGCAAGCTCGTTGTGGAAGTGGTGTTTAATACGATTTCTGATCAGAATTCCAGTACCACCATGTGCTTTTCCATCAGGATGGTTAGTGCTGTAGAACAAGTAGCCTCTTATTTGAAAATTATACTTGTTAGTAAGGTGAGTTTCAGCTATCAGCATTACGTCGATATGGTTGTCATTAATAAATTGAGCTAGCTCAAGTTTATGCCGTGAAACGCCGTTGGCGTTCCACAGGCCTATGCGTAGGGAAGCCATTGATTATTTGGATTGATTTTGCGATACAAGCATTTGTATCAACATATTTTGATTACGCATTAGCTCTTGCATTGTTGACTGCATAAATGACATAAAATCCATTATACTTTTTTGCAGATTGTATATCATTGCTTCTATTTTGCTTTCAGAATTCTCTGCTGGTTTTTGTGGCGTATTCTGCTCTCGAGCAATTGTTAGCGTGTTAGTAGAGACTGGGGCTGCCAGGCCTGATTTTAAAGCGCTTGCAAAGCTTACGTTTTTGTTGATGCTGGCAGTGCTAAAGGCCGGTCTGGTTGCGGCTGAGAAGAGGACATTTGGGTTGGATTTTGAGGTAAACAATTGTGGGTTATGGGAACGCGCCGAAGACACTTTCTGATGGATCCGACTTTTTAGATCCTTGTATACTGGACATCCTCTGTAGTTTGCTGTGTGATTACCTCCGCAGTTACCACACTTTTTGGTGTTGGGATCCTCTCTATTTGACGGACAGTTTGCAGAGCTGTGCAGATCCCCACAGACTACACATACAGGGCGAAGCGTACAATATGATTTTGTGTGCCCGTATTCTTGACAGTTGGTGCACTGTACCGGGCCATTACGCTTATGTGGCTCTTCTACAGTAATTCTTCGATGTAGCAGAAGTTGTAATTTGTAAATGGGATGTACTTCCTGTCTTCTCAGGGCCTTGGTTTCCGGTTCAAGTTCCACCTTGAACAGCGGTTGTGGCTTCCGGTCTTTGTTTATGATGTTCGTGACTGATTTCGCAAAGAATCCTTTATCTCTTAGTGCCTCCATAACTTCAGCAGGAGTTACGTCTGGTTCTATGCCCTTTAATACAACTTGAAGGCCTTTGCTGCTTTTAAGTTGGTACGTATAATATTTCCTATTGTTATCGTTTAGGTACTTGGTAAGTACTCTATAGTTTTCTTCCGTCTTAACTTGGACTTTCGTTTCATTAATATTTCCCTTAGTTTGGGGAATAATGTGAAAGTTGTCTTTTCCGATAAGTCCAACTACTGTTTTACGAGCGCGTTACAGCTTTTTTCGCGAATGAAGATTGGGGGAGGCTTTGGCTTCTTTTGGTTTTCTGCAGCATTTAAGGAAGCTGGCGTCTCGTCAGACTGATCTGCAAGAATTGCATATCTATTGCCATCAGTAGGTTGTCCCAGGTTCGGTTCCTTTGGATTACTTCTGTTTATTTTCGATTCGTTGCCAGATTTCAATTGTGTGGGCTTAGCTTACGTTTTATTTGAACGTAGCGATCCATACCAGTCTGTATAGTCGAGCGTTGCTTTGATGCGCTTTGTGTTGTTGAGCTGGTCAGTGTTGGAGTTTTTGCTGCTGATTCCGCAAAACCGGTGGTTACAGTCGCTGGTGTCGTGCTTAAAGCTGATACCGTTGCGGTTGATGTTGTAAGTGCCGTTGACGTTGTTATGACGTCACTGTGCTAGTGACCGTCGCCAAGCATGTATGGAAATGTTGCAGGGTGGAGTGCGAAGCAGGGGAAGCGCATTTTTCGCTGACAGAGCTTTGGGTCGTGGGCATAAGTGACGGAGAGCAAGAGCAGAGCGTGCCCTCTCGTCTGCGGCGGGCTTGAGGTTGGTGGTCGGCGTTGGAGTTATTGACCGAGTTTGTTCGACGTTTGCAGTATTCTCTTGGATTGGTTTGTAGCTAAAAGAAAAGTATGCGTTACTTTTCTGGAGAGCGAGCCGACGCTCGTCTTGCTGACGTTGGCGCTGGGCTTGGCTCTCTTTTGAGCTCATCACTATTATTTGGTTTATTGGTGATAAGTTTTAATTATTTTAGGTAACTATTTAAATGTGCAATTTAAACCACACAAACAAATAATTTAGTGCGACTTTTCATCACACGAAGCGTCTTTTCGCCTATATAATAATTGTTATTTAAGATCCAAGGAAACTACCAGATCTCATAGACTTCGCTATCACCAGAAAAATTCCACGATCCACAATATGCGCAGAAACACTAGCGGATCTGTCTTCCGACCACTCTCCAGTGGTTTTTAACATCTCGGAAAGGCCACTTCACTTTGCACCTCCGCACAGACTAATATCCAACAAAACAAACTGGCTTAAGTATAAAAAATTCATAAGTACTCACATCGAATTGGATCCTCGCCTCCACTCAGATGCAGATATTGACACTTCCGTCAAAGCACTCGAGTCAACCCTTAAGGCAGCAGCACAAATCGCTACTCCTCAAGAGCGTCCACACTCATCATTCCGTAACATAAACAATCGCCAAATTGAAAATTTAATTCTTATCAAGCGACGACTACGACGAGAATGGCAACAAACTAGATCCCCAGCTTCAAAATCGATCCTAAAAAGAGCAACACGGAATCTAAGAAAAGCTTTAAAAAACGAGGAAGACCAAGCTCAACGCCGGTACATAGAACAACTAAGCCCAACAAGCACTAAGCATCCACTCTGGAAAGCTCACCCGAGCCTAAGTGCCCCGACTGAGACGCAATCACCTATAAGGGACAACACAGGAAAATGGGCCCGTAGCGACGAGGAAAAGGCAGCGGTGTTTGCTACCCATCTGCAACACGTTTTCCAGCCAAATCCATCAACTAACTCTTTCACACTACCATCACCATCACATATCCAACAAAGTATGACTCTGATTTTCCAACAAGAAGAGGTTTCCAAAGCAATTAAAGAAAAACTCAAGCCTAAAAAATCTCCAGGCCATGACCTAATAACATCCAAAATGCTAATAGAACTGCCCGATTGCGCTATAAATTATGTCACTAAACTATTTAATGCTATAGCCAAGCTCGGCTATTATCCTCAGCAGTGGAAGAAATCTATAATCGTCATGATCCCAAAACCAGGAAAGGATAAATCGCAACCGTCATCGTACAGGCCAATAAGCTTGCTCCCAAGTCTATCCAAGCTTTTTGAAAAAGTAATTATGCTACGAATTGGTCCATACCTCCAATCCCACAACATTATCCCCTCACATCAATTCGGATTCCGAGAAAAGCATGGAACAATTGAACAGGCCAATCGAATTACACTGGAAATCCGCACAGCATTTGAACGCCGAGAATACTGCACAGCCATTTTTCTTGATGTCGCCCAAGCTTTTGACCGCGTCTGGCTGGAAGGTCTAATGTACAAAATCCAAACACTCCTACCGCAATCCACACATAAGTTACTGGCATCTTACCTCTTCCAAAGGGTATTTTCAGTCAGATGCAATTCCCATACCTCGAACGAGTACCCAATAAAAGCTGGAGTTCCACAAGGTAGTGTACTAGGACCTTTCCTATATATCCTGTACACCTCTGATATCCCAACAAATACTCGCCTTATTACGACGACATTTGCCGACGACACAGCAATACTAAGCCGATCCAGAAGCCAGCATACAGCGTCAATCCAACTGGCAAATCATCTAACATCCATTGAAAAATGGCTTGCAGACTGGCGGATTTTGGTCAATGAGCAAAAATGCAAACACGTTACGTTCACGCTCAACCATGGCGACTGCCCTCCACTTACACTAAATAACGTGCAAATTCCACAATCCAATTCGGTAACATACCTTGGTATCCATCTGGACAGAAGACTTACTTGGCGTCACCACATAGAAGCCAAGAAAACTCAAATAAAAATGAAAGCGTTACACCTCCACTGGCTAATCAATCCGAGTTCACCTCTTAGCCTAGAGTACAAAGTCCTTCTCTATAACTCCACAATTAAACCCATCTGGACATACGGTTGCGAGCTTTGGGGCAACGCAAGCAGCACGAACAAGGATATTATCCAACGAGTCCAATCGAAAATTCTACGAACATTAACTGGTGCACCATGGTACATGCGAAATGACAACATCCACTCAGACCTCAACATTCCTTCCGTAGTAGCAGAAATCCAGCGACGTAAATCCAATTACTCTTTGAAACAATCCGAGCACCCCAACCAACTTGCCAGATCGCTCTCCCAGTTGGGAAATCGAACACGTCTCCGCAGAAACGACTTCCCAGCCCAGCTACCAATTCTTAGGGCCACCGTCCATAACCCACCAATATAAGTGGTTATTTCCCTATTAGTACATAAGATTTTAATACTTATTGTAAAGTCTAATTTAAGGATAGATTCAATAAATAATAAAATAAGCATTAAAAAAAAAAAAAAAAAAAATTTAATTATTTATTTTCACTACAATAATTAATTTTTTTCCGCGGAGCGCAATGAAAAACACGTCTGCACACGCCGAGCGTTCGTACTCGTAAAAAAAAAAAAAAAAAAAAAAATAGATCGTGTGTAATAATTAATAAACGAATTATTAATTTAACATGCGTGATCAATTCTCAGAAAATCATATTTCAACGGAAGTGACGCCAAAACGAATTCACTGAAAATACAGACGCAAAAGTGCCGCACAGACTTACTCGCCGCCAAATCGAATTCGCTGCACAGAAATAAAGTGACGTTCAGACTAATTCGCCGCAAAGGGCTGAATTTCACAACGCTATTCAAAATTGACGCCAAGCCTGATTTGCGCAACTATATACTTGTGTAGTGTATATATAAAAACAAAATAAAAAAAATGGATAAAGGAAAAAGAAATATAAAACCATTTGATGGGGACAAATACTCAATTTGGAAGTTTAGAATGCGGGCGTTATTAGAAGGAAACCAGTAAGGACGGAGCTACAGTCGGACGCAACCGACTGTATGAGACCCTGTACTTTGTGTTTTCTTCGCTGTTTCTTATCCGATCGTGATGTAATTCACAGAATCGATGGAGATTGTCATAGACTACGTACATGCCACATCCTAAGTCATTAGTTGTTAAACTGTAACTTTAAAACTGAAAACTGTTACTAATTTGGTTTTTCGATTAGTGGAAGAATGGATGGAGTTATCAAAAAACCCAAACTAACTTGATCTGATTGCTGCATAGGAAAACATAAATACCAAAAAATGGTATTTATAGCTCTTACAGTCTGCAAGATATAGGTGGCTTCTCTGTCTTTGCTATCTTCGCTGTTTCTTTTCCGTTGGCAATGTAATTCACAGCATTGACGAATAATGCCATAGGTTGCGTGCATGCCAAATCCCAAGTCTGTAGATTTTAAACTGTGGCTGTAGTGGCACTTACATACATTTATAAAAAAAATGTCTGTTACATAACTTCGCTGTTTTATGTCCGAATGCAATGTAATTCACACCATCGACGGATAATTCTATAGGCTACGTACGTTCCAAGTTACAAGTCTGTAGCTTCATTAGTGTGGCTGCCGTGGCACATATACGCATTTTGAAAAGAATTGTCTCTTGCATATCTTCACTATTTCTAATTCAAATCACAAATTAATTTATAGAATCGGTGGAGAATACCATAGACTACGTACATTCCAAATTACAAGTCTGTAGCGCTATTATTGTGGCTGCTGTGGCGCTTTTAGTTTTTGAGATTTTTGAGGTAGGTGTAGTTTTTTGATAATTCGCGGAGGAAGGAGGCGAAATATTAAACATCTAAAGCAAACTTGATCTGCGTAAGACATCGGACAACCTAAATTCCGAAAAGCGGCGTTTCTGGATCTTTTAGTTGCTAAGATCTAGGTGTTCATACGGACACCAGACAGACGGACAGACGGACAGACGGACAGACGGACATGGCTATATCAACTCAGCTCGTCGTCCTGAGTCAGAATATATATACTTTGTGGGGTCTACCACGCTTCCTTCTGCCTGTTACACACAGCTGTCATTTGCACTAAATTAATAGACCCTTTTATTTTTTTAAAATACATGGTCTAATGACTTATTAAAAATAATAGATGAGGATCAAGTGGAGTTAACAGATGAGATTAAAAAGGCGCAAAGAAATGCAAAGAATCTTATAATTGAATACTTAAGCGATTCTTTTTTGGTTTTTGCCAACAGTGAGAGTAGTGCAAAGCAAATTTTTGCAAATTTAGATGGCATTTATGAAAGAAAGAGCCTAGCATCTCAACTTTCACTACGAAAAAAATTATTGGCCTTAAAATTGAAAGGGGATACTACCCTGTTGAATCATTTCAATTTCTTTGATGATCTTATAACTGAGCTCATTGCATCAGGAGCTAAATTAGATGAAATGGACAAAGTGTCTCACCTTCTTTTAACTCTTCCATCAAGCTATGATGGAGTTATAACGGCAATAGAAACCTTGTCTGAGAGTAATTTAACATTAGCATTTGTTAAAACTCGTCTTCTTGATCAGGAGATTAAATTAAAAGGCTTGAGCAAAGATACAAGTGCTAAGGTACTACAGGCTATAGGAAATAGACACCCAAGCGAAAATAAGTTTAAAAATAAGTCAATGTTCAAAAACCTGAAGAAACCATTTAAAAATACATTTAAAACTAAACCAAAATGTTTTCATTGTGGCAAACTAGGCCATTTGAAAAAAGATTGTTTCTTTTTAAAAAGGCAAGCGGGAAATCAGAATAATGAGAAGAATAGTGAGAAGAATAGAACAGATAAGCAGGCTCAGATAGCAACAACAACAAATTCAGAACGCAGTTTTGCTTTTATGATGAGAGAGACAGATAGACAGATAAACACAAATGAGGTAGAGTTTATCCTAGATTCGGGGGCGTCTGATCATCTCATAAATGATATTAATTTGTTTTCGGAGTTTGAAAATTTGGCATCAAATGTGGCAATTGAAATTGCTAAGCGCGGTGAATTCATCCACGCTACAGCCAAAGGAGTGGTTCACCTTAATAGCTCCGGAAACAATATTACGCTGAAAAATGTGCTGTATAGCAAGGATATTCCTCACAACCTACTATCAGTGAAGAAAATGCAGAATGCTGGGATGACTGTTGCCTTTAATCCTGACGGCATAAAAGTCTCCAAAAATGGTAACACGGTGTTTGATGGAAGTTGTGAGTATAATGTACCAATTATTAAATTTAAATTAAATGGTTGTATATATACATCAATAATTTCAAATAATGCAAAGTACCGCTTGTGGCATGAAAGGTTGGGCCATATAAGTGTAGGAAAATTTATAGAAATTAAGAGAAATAAAATGTTTGAAGATAATAATCTTATTGATAACGTTGAGTTAAATAATGAATTATGTGAGGCATGTATAAACGGCAAACAATCAAGATTAAAATTTGAAAAATCCAAGAATAAAGAAAATGTCAACCGACCACTCTTTGTAATTCATTCTGACGTTTGTGGTCCGATCACACCCTCTACAATTGATAATAAAAACTATTATGTAATTTTTATCGATCAGTACACACATTACTGTGTCACATATTTAATAACATATAAGTCAGATGTATTTTTTGTTTTTAAAGATTTTGTTGCAAAGAGTGAGGCTCATTTTAATTTAAAAATTGTTAATCTGTATATTGATAATGGCAGGGAATACCTATCCAATGAGATGCGTGAGTTTTGTATAGAAAAAGGCATCAGCTATCATTTAACGATTCCTCATACTCCACAGTTAAATGGTGTATCAGAACGGATGATTCGAACAATCACCGAGAAGGCTCGCTCTATGATTAACAGTGCCAAACTGAATAAACAATTTTGGGGTGAAGCTGTTTTAACAGCAACATATCTAATTAACAGATCCCCAAGTAGAGCGTTGCAAAATGTAAAGAAAACACCATATGAAATGTGGCATAATAAAAAACCTGTTTTAAAATATCTAAAGATATTTGGTTCGACAGTATATGCACTTAATAAAGTACGAAAACGTAAATTCGACGAAAAGTCTATTAAAACTATACTTGTCGGGTATGAGCCGAATGGCTATAAATTGTGGGATATGGAATCGAGAAAGTTTATGACAGCTAGAGATGTTGTGGTGGATGAAATTAACATGTTAAAATCTAGGACTGTATGTGAAGAAGACTCTAGTATTCAACTTGAAAATGTTAATTCAAATGATAACTCTGAAATGAGAAATACTGAAGAGTCGAATTTTCCAATAATGGAAGATGATGAATCTGTTAATTCAACAGAGAATGTACAGCTTAGTGAAAATTCCACAAATCTCGAGAATGCCGATCCAGTTGTTGATACTGGTGATAATTCAAAAGAAAATTTGAATGTTATAGAAACTAGACGCAGTGAAAGAATTAAAGGAAAACCAAAATTATCATATAGATTCTTAGAGAAATGTCTAATGAATACTCAAATGTGTTTGAGTGAAATTCCAAGTACATTTGATGAAATTAAATATCGTGAAGACAGAGCTTGCTGGGAGGCAGCCATACAAGATGAACTTAACTCACATTTTCAAAACAAAACTTGGTGTTTAGTGCCAAAGCCACATAACAAAAATATAGTAGATTGCAAGTGGGTATTTAGTATAAAACAAGATGAATTTGGCAATTTAGTAAAGTATAAAGCAAGACTTGTGGCACGGGGCTTTACACAAGAATATATGACTGATTACGATGAGACTTTTGCACCAGTTGCAAGAGTTTCAAGTTTAAGATTTCTTTTAGCACTTTCAAATCAATATGACTTGCTTGTTCATCATATGGATGTTAAAACAGCATTTTTAAATGGAACTCTAAAAGATGAAATATATATGAAGGTTCCAAAGGGCTTGACCAATTATGAAGAAAATAAAGTATGTAAGCTTAATAAAGCTATTTATGGTCTTAAACAAGCGGCAAGATGTTGGTTTGAAGTGTTTGAAAATGTCTTAAAGGGAGTTGGATTTGAAAATCTTAGAGTTGACCGTTGTATTTACATCTTAAATAAAGGAAATATTTTAAACAACATATATATTTTGTTACATGTGGATGATGTAGTAATTGCAACTAATAATTCTGATACAATGTCTAATTTTAAATCTTACCTACTTAATACGTTTCAAATGACTGACTTACAGGAAATTCGATATTTTATTGGTATTAAGATTGATAGGAAAGATGGCCAATTATGTCTCAGTCAATCAGCATACATTCAAAATGTTTTAAGAAAGTTTAATATGGAAAATTGTAATGCTGTTGATACACCTCTTCCAAGTAAATTAAACTATGAGGGTTTAGAATCTGAAGAATCATATGATGCTCCATGTAGAAATTTAATTGGTTGTTTAATGTATATCATGTTATGTACACGACCCGATTTGAGTACATCAATAAGTATTTTAAGTAGATATACAAATAATAACAACAAGGAATTATGGCAATGCCTCAAACGAGTACTCAGATACCTAAAAGGTACTGTTGATTTAAAACTGACATTCAAGAAAAATATAAACTATGGTAGTATTCTTGTAGGTTATGTCGATTCCGATTGGGCTGGGAATGAAACTGACCGAAGAAGTACTACTGGATATATATTTAAAATGTTCGAAAATTGCTTAATTTCATGGAGTACCATGAAACAGAAATCTGTTGCTGCTTCTTCTACCGAAGCGGAATACATGACCTTATTCGAAGGTGTTAGAGAAGCATTGTGGCTTAAGTCATTAATAACCGAAACTAAACTAGAATTGAAGGGCGCAACGGATCTCTCATGGTACTCCATGAAGATTAAGCAATTTTCGGGCATGTATAAGTATATGTCCAGTAGTACTTCTTCGGTCAGCTTCATGCCACAAGCGCAATCGGAAGCGACATAGACCTAAGAGTACTACCACAGTTTATGTTTTTCTTGAATGTGCAGTTTGAATCAACAGCATGGCAGGTGTCTGAGTACTCGTATTGAGGCATTGCCGTGATCACCTTGTTGTCTATCATTTGTATATCTACTTGAAACGCCCATTGAATGTCTCAGTTCAGGTCGGGCACGTAGCGTGATATGACATTAAGCCACCAATTGAACTTCTACATGGAGCATCACACGATTCTTTAATTGTAAGGCCTCATAGTTCGGTTTACTTGGAAGAGGCGTAGCAACGGCGTTTCAATTTTCCATATTAAACTTTCTTAAAACATTTTGAATGTACTGCCGATTGACTGAGACATTAATTGGCCATCTTTCGCTACCACATCTTAATACCAATACAATATATCCAGTAGCATTTCCTGTCGGTCAGTTTCATTTGAAACGTATTAAGTAGGTAAGATTTAAATTTAGACATTGTATCAGAATTATTAGTTGCAATTACTACATCATCCACATATAACAAAATATATATGTTGTTTAAAATATTTCCTTTATTTAAGATGTAAATACAACAGTCAACTCTAAGATTTTCAAATCCAACTCCCTTTAAGACATTTTCAAACACTTCAAACCAACATCTTGCCGCTTGTCTTAAGACCATAAATAGCTTTATTAACTTTACATACTTTATTTTCATCATAATTGGTCAAGCCCTTTGGAACCTTCATATATATTTCATCTTTTAGAGTTCCATTTAAAAATGCTGTTTTAACATCCATATGATGAACAAGCAAGTCATATTGATTTGAAAGTGCCAAAAGAAATCTTAAACTTGAAACTCTTGCAACTGGTGCAAAAGTCTCATCGTAATCAGTCATATATTCTTGTGTAAAGCCCCGTGCCACAAGTCTTGCTTTATACTTTACTAAATTGCCAAATTCATCTTGTTTTATACTAAATACCCACTTGCAATCTACTATATTTTTGTTATGTGGCTTTGGCACTAAACACCAAGTTTTGTTTTGAGAAATGTGAGTTAAGTTCATCTTGTATGGCTGCCTCCCAGCAAGCTCTGTCTTCACGATATTTAATTTCATCAAATGTACTTGGAATTTCACTCAAACACATTTGAGTATTCATTAGACATTTCTCTAAGAATCTATATGATAATTTTGGTTTTCCTTTAATTCTTTCACTGCGTCTAGTTTCTATAACATTCAAATTTTCTTTTGAATTATCACCAGTATCAACAACTGGATCGGCATTCTAGAGAATTTGTGGAATTTTCACTAAGCTGTACATTCTCTGTTGAATTAACAGATTCATCATCTTCCATTATTGGAAAATTCGACTCTTCAGTATTTCTCATTTCAGAGTTATCAGTTTGAATTAACATTTTCAAGTTGAATACTAGAGTCTTCTTCACATACAGTCTTAGATTTTAACATGTTAATTTCATCACAACATCTCTAGCTGTCATAAACTTTCTCGATTCCATATCCCACAATTTATAGCCATTCGGCTCATACCCAACAAGTATAGTTTTAATAGACTTTTCGTCGAATTTACGTTTTCGTACTTTATTAAGTGCATATACTGTCGAACCAAATATCTTTAGATATTTTAAAACAGGTTTTTTATTATGCCACATTTCATATGGTGTTTTCTTTACATTTTGCAACGCTACTACTTTGGGGATCTGTTAATTAGATATGTTGCTGTTAAAACAGCTTCACCCCAAAATTGTTTATTCAGTTTGGCACTGTTAATCATCAGAGCGAGCCTTCTCGGTGATTGTTCGAATCATACCGTTCTGATACACCATTTAACTGTGGAGTATGAGGAATCGTTAAATGATAGCTGATGCCTTTTTCTATACAAAACTCACGCATCTCATTGGATAGGTATTCGCCTGCCATTATCAATATACAGATTAACAATTTTTAAATTAAAATGAGCCTCACTCTTTGCAACAAAATCTTTAAAAACAAAAAATACATCTGACTTATATGTTATTAAATATGTGACACAGTAATGTGTGCCTACTGATCGATAAAAATTACATAATAGTTTTTATTATCAATTGTAGAGGGTGTGATCGGACCACAAACGTCAGAATGAATTACAAAGAGTGGTCGGTTGACATTTTCTTTATTCTTGGATTTTTCAAATTTTAATCTTGATTGTTTGCCGTTCATACATGCCTCACATAATTCATTATTTAACTCAACGTTATCAATAAGATTATTATCTTCAAACATTTTATTTCTCTTAATTTCTATAAATTTTCCTACACTTATATGGCCCAACCTTTCATGCCACAAGCAGTGTACTTTGCACTATTTGAAATTATTGATGTATATATACAACCATTTAATTTAAATTTAATAATTGGTACATTATACTCACAACTTCCATCAAACACCGTGTTACCATTTTTGGAGACTTTTATGCCGTCAGGATTAAAGGCAACAGTCATCCCAGCATTCTGCATTTTCTTCACTGATAGTAGGTTGTGAGGAATATCCTTGCTATACAGCACATTTTTCAGCGTAATATTGTTTCCGGAGCTATTAAGGTGAACCACTCCTTTGGCTGTAGCGTGGATGAATTCACCGCGCTTAGCAATTTCAATTGCCACATTTGATGCCAAATTTTCAAACTCCGAAAACAAATTAATATCATTTATGAGATGATCAGACGCCCCCGAATCTAGGATAAACTCTACCTCATTTGTGTTTATCTGTCTATCTGTCTCTCTCATCATAAAAGCAAAACTGCGTTCTGAATTTGTTGTTGTTGCTATCTGAGCCTGCTTATCTGTTCTATTCTTCTCACTATTCTTCTCATTATTCTGATTTCCCGCTTGCCTTTTTAAAGAGAAACAATCTTTTTTCAAATGGCCTAGTTTGCCACAATGAAAACATTTTGGTTTAGTTTTAAATGTATTTTTAAATGGTTTCTTCAGGTTTTTGAACATTGACTTATTTTTAAACTTATTTTCGCTTGGGTGTCTATTTCCTATAGCCTGTAGTACCTTTAGCACTTGTATCTTTGCTCAAGCCTTTTAATTTAATCTCCTGATCAAGAAGACGAGTTTTAACAAATGCTAATGTTAAATTACTCTCAGACAAGGTTTCTATTGCCGTTATAACTCCATCATAGCTTGATGGAAGAGTTAAAAGAAGGTGAGACACTTTGTCCATTTCATCTAATTTAGCTCCTGATGCAATGAGCTCAGTTATAAGATCATCAAAGAAATTGAAATGATTCAACAGGGTAGTATCCCCTTTCAATTTTAAGGCCAATAATTTTTTTCGTAGTGAAAGTTGAGATGCTAGGCTCTTTCTTTCATAAATGCCATCTAAATTTGCAAAAATTTGCTTTGCACTACTCTCACTGTTGGCAAAAACCAAAAAAGAATCGCTTAAGTATTCAATTATAAGATTCTTTGCATTTCTTTGCGCCTTTTTAATCTCATCTGTTAACTCCACTTGATCCTCATCTCCTTCCTTTTTTAATAAGTCATTAGACCATGTATTTTAAAAAAATAAAAGGGTCTATTAATTTAGTGCAAATGACAGCTGTGTGTAACAGGCAGAAGGAAGCGTGGTAGACCCCCCAAAGTATATATATTCTGACTCAGGACGACGAGCTGAGTTGATATAGCCATGTCCGTCTGTCCTCTCCCCGTCTGTCCGTCTGTCTGGTGTCCGTATGAACACCTAGATCTTAGCAACTAAAAGAGCCAGAAACGCCGCTTTTCGGAATTCAGGTTGTCCGATGTCTTACGCAGATCAAGTTTGCTTTAGATGTTTAATATTTCGCCTCCTTCCTCCGCGAATTATCAAAAAACTACACCTACCTCAAAAATCTCAAAAACTAAAAGCGCCACAGCAGCCACAATAATAGCGCTACAGACTTGTAATTTGGAATGTACGTAGTCTATGGTATTCTCCACCGATTCTATAAATTAATTTGTGATTTGAATTAGAAATAGTGAAGATATGCAAGAGACAATTCTTTTCAAAATGCGTATATGTGCCACGGCAGCCACAATAATGAAGCTACAGACTTGTAACTTGGAACGTACGTAGCCTATAGAATTATCCGTCGATGGTGTGAATTACATTGCATTCGGACATAAAACAGCGAAGTTATGTAACAGACATTTTTTTATAAATGTATGTAAGTGCCACTACAGCCACAGTTTAAAATCTACAGACTTGGGATTTGGCATGCACGCAACCTATGGCATTATCCGTCAATGCTGTGAATTACATTGCCAACGGAAAAGAAACAGCGAAGATAGCAAAGACAGAGAAGCCACCTATATCTTGCAGACTGTAAGAGCTATAAGTACCATTTTTTGGTATTTATGTTTTCCTATGCAGCAATCAGATCAAGTTAGTTTGGGTTTTTTGATAACTCCATCCATTCTTCCACTAATCGAAAAACCAAATTAGTAACAGTTTTCAGTTTTAAAGTTACAGTTTAACAACTAATGACTTAGGATGTGGCATGTACGTAGTCTATGACAATCTCCATCGATTCTGTGAATTACATCACGATCGGATAAGAAACAGCGAAGAAAACACAAAGTACAGGGTCTCATACAGTCGGTTGCGTCCGACTGTAGCTCCGTCCCTACTGGTTTCCTTCTAATAACGCCCGCATTCTAAACTTCCAAATTGAGTATTTGTCCCCATCAAATGGTTTTATATTTCTTTTTCCTTTATCCATTTTTTTTATTTTGTTTTTATATATACACTACACAAGTATATAGTTGCGCAAATCAGGCTTGGCGTCAATTTTGAATAGCGTTGTGAAATTCAGCCCTTTGCGGCGAATTAGTCTGAACGTCACTTTATTTCTGTGCAGCGAATTCGATTTGGCGGCGAGTAAGTCTGTGCGGCACTTTTGCGTCTGTATTTTCAGTGAATTCGTTTTGGCGTCACTTCCGTTGAAATATGATTTTCTGAGAATTGATCACGCATGTTAAATTAATAATTCGTTTATTAATTATTACACACGATCTATTTTTTTTTTTTTTTTTTTTTTACGAGTACGAACGCTCGGCGTGTGCAGACGTGTTTTTCATTGCGCTCCGCGGAAAAAATTAATTATTGTAGTGAAAATAAATAATTAAATTTTTTTTTTTTTTTTTTTTAATGCTTATTTTATTATTTATTGAATCTATCCTTAAATTAGACTTTACAATAAGTATTAAAATCTTATGTACTAATAGGGAAATAACCACTTATATTGGTGGGTTATGGACGGTGGCCCTAAGAATTGGTAGCTGGGCTGGGAAGTCGTTTCTGCGGAGACGTGTTCGATTTCCCAACTGGGAGAGCGATCTGGCAAGTTGGTTGGGGTGCTCGGATAGTTTCAAAGAGTAATTGGATTTACGTCGCTGGATTTCTGCTACTACGGAAGGAATGTTGAGGTCTGAGTGGATGTTGTCATTTCGCATGTACCATGGTGCACCAGTTAATGTTCGTAGAATTTTCGATTGGACTCGTTGGATAATATCCTTGTTCGTGCTGCTTGCGTTGCCCCAAAGCTCGCAACCGTATGTCCAGATGGGTTTAATTGTGGAGTTATAGAGAAGGACTTTGTACTCTAGGCTAAGAGGTGAACTCGGATTGATTAGCCAGTGGAGGTGTAACGCTTTCATTTTTATTTGAGTTTTCTTGGCTTCTATGTGGTGACGCCAAGTAAGTCTTCTGTCCAGATGGATACCAAGGTATGTTACCGAATTGGATTGTGGAATTTGCACGTTATTTAGTGTAAGTGGAGGGCAGTCGCCATGGTTGAGCGTGAACGTAACGTGTTTGCATTTTTGCTCATTGACCAAAATCCGCCAGTCTGCAAGCCATTTTTCAATGGATGTTAGATGATTTGCCAGTTGGATTGACGCTGTATGCTGGCTTCTGGATCGGCTTAGTATTGCTGTGTCGTCGGCAAATGTCGTCGTAATAAGGCGAGTATTTGTTGGGATATCAGAGGTGTACAGGATATATAGGAAAGGTCCTAGTACACTACCTTGTGGAACTCCAGCTTTTATTGGGTACTCGTTCGAGGTATGGGAATTGCATCTGACTGAAAATACCCTTTGGAAGAGGTAAGATGCCAGTAACTTATGTGTGGATTGCGGTAGGAGTGTTTGGATTTTGTACATTAGACCTTCCAGCCAGACGCGGTCAAAAGCTTGGGCGACATCAAGAAAAATGGCTGTGCAGTATTCTCGGCGTTCAAATGCTGTGCGGATTTCCAGTGTAATTCGATTGGCCTGTTCAATTGTTCCATGCTTTTCTCGGAATCCGAATTGATGTGAGGGGATAATGTTGTGGGATTGGAGGTATGGACCAATTCGTAGCATAATTACTTTTTCAAAAAGCTTGGATAGACTTGGGAGCAAGCTTATTGGCCTGTACGATGACGGTTGCGATTTATCCTTTCCTGGTTTTGGGATCATGACGATTATAGATTTCTTCCACTGCTGAGGATAATAGCCGAGCTTGGCTATAGCATTAAATAGTTTAGTGGCATAATTTATAGCGCAATCGGGCAGTTCTATTAGCATTTTGGATGTTATTAGGTCATGGCCTGGAGATTTTTTAGGCTTGAATTTTTCTTTAATTGCTTTGGAAACCTCTTCTTGTTGGAAAATCAGAGTCATACTTTGTTGGATATGTGATGGTAATGGTAGTGTGAAAGAGTTAGTTGATGGATTTGGCTGGAAAACGTGTTGCTGATGGGTAGCAAACACCGCTGCCTTTTCCTCGTCGCTACGGGCCCATTTTCCTGTGTTGTCCCTTATAGGTGATTGCGTCTCAGTCGGGGCACTTAGGCTCGGGTGAGCTTTCCAGAGTGGATGCTTAGTGCTTGTTGGGCTTAGTTGTTCTATGTACCGGCGTTGAGCTTGGTCTTCCTCGTTTTTTAAAGCTTTTCTTAGATTCCGTGTTGCTCTTTTTAGGATCGATTTTGAAGCTGGGGATCTAGTTTGTTGCCATTCTCGTCGTAGTCGTCGCTTGATAAGAATTAAATTTTCAATTTGGCGATTGTTTATGTTACGGAATGATGAGTGTGGACGCTCTTGAGGAGTAGCGATTTGTGCTGCTGCCTTAAGGGTTGACTCGAGTGCTTTGACGGAAGTGTCAATATCTGCATCTGAGTGGAGGCGAGGATCCAATTCGATGTGAGTACTTATGAATTTTTTATACTTAAGCCAGTTTGTTTTGTTGGATATTAGTCTGTGCGGAGGTGCAAAGTGAAGTGGCCTTTCCGAGATGTTAAAAACCACTGGAGAGTGGTCGGAAGACAGATCCGCTAGTGTTTCTGCGCATATTGTGGATCGTGGAATTTTTCTGGTGATAGCGAAGTCTATGAGATCTGGTAGTTTCCTTGGATCTTAAATAACAATTATTATATAGGCGAAAAGACGCTTCGTGTGATGAAAAGTCGCACTAAATTATTTGTTTGTGTGGTTTAAATTGCACATTTAAATAGTTACCTAAAATAATTAAAACTTATCACCAATAAACCAAATAATAGTGATGAGCTCAAAAGAGAGCCAAGCCCAGCGCCAACGTCAGCAAGACGAGCGTCGGCTCGCTCTCCAGAAAAGTAACGCATACTTTTCTTTTAGCTACAAACCAATCCAAGAGAATACTGCAAACGTCGAACAAACTCGGTCAATAACTCCAACGCCGACCACCAACCTCAAGCCCGCCGCAGACGAGAGGGCACGCTCTTGCTCTCCGTCACTTATGCCCACGACCCAAAGCTCTGTCAGCGAAAAATGCGCTTTCCCTGCTTCGCACTCCACCCAGCAATATTTCCATATGGCGACGGTCACTAGCACAGTGACGTCACTAACAACGTCAACGGCACTTACAACAACAACCGCAACGGTATCAGCTTTAAGCACGACACCAGCGACTGTAACCACCGGTTTTGCGGAATCAGCAGCAAAAACTCCAACACTGACCAGCTCAACAACACAAAGCGCATCAAAGCAACGCTCGACAATACAGACTGGTATGGATCGCTACGTTCAAATAAAACGTAAGCTAAGCCCACACAACTCGAAATCTGGCAACGAATCGAAAATAAACAGAAGTAATCCAAAGGAACCGAACCTGGGACAACCTACTGATGGCAATAGATATGCAATTCTTGCAGATCAGTCTGACGAGACGCCGGATTCCTTAAATGCTGCTGAAAACCAAAAGAAGCCAAAGCCTCCCCCAATCTTCATTCGTGAAAAAAGCTGTAATGCGCTCGTAAATACAGTAGTTGGACTTATCGGAAAAGACAACTTTCACATTATTCCCCAAACTAAGGGAAATATTAATGAAACGAAAGTCCAAGTTAAGACGGAAGAAAACTATAGAGTACTTACCAAGTACCTAAACGATAACAATAGGAAATATTATACGTACCAACTTAAAAGCAGCAAAGGCCTTCAAGTTGTATTAAAGGGCATAGAACCAGACGTAACTCCTGCTGAAGTTATGGAGGCACTAAGAGATAAAGGATTCTTTGCGAAATCAGTCACGAACATCATAAACAAAGACCGGAAGCCACAACCGCTGTTCAAGGTGGAACTTGAACCGGAAACCAAGGCCCTGAGAAGACAGGAAGTACATCCCATTTACAAATTACAACTTCTGCTACATCGAAGAATTACTGTAGAAGAGCCACATAAGCGTAATGGCCCGGTACAGTGCACCAACTGTCAAGAATACGGGCACACAAAATCATATTGTACGCTTCGCCCTGTATGTGTAGTCTGTGGGGATCTGCACAGCTCTGCAAACTGTCCGTCAAATAGAGAGGATCCCAACACCAAAAAGTGTGGTAACTGCGGAGGTAATCACACAGCAAACTACAGAGGATGTCCAGTATACAAGGATCTAAAAAGTCGGATCCATCAGAAAGTGTCTTCGGCGCGTTCCCATAACCCACAATTGTTTACCTCAAAATCCAACCCAAATGTCCTCTTCTCAGCCGCAACCAGACCGGCCTTTAGCACTGCCAGCATCAACAAAAACGTAAGCTTTGCAAGCGCTTTAAAATCAGGCCTGGCAGCCCCAGTCTCTACTAACACGCTAACAATTGCTCGAGAGCAGAATACGCCACAAAAACCAGCAGAGAATTCTGAAAGCAAAATAGAAGCAATGATATACAATCTGCAAAAAAGTATAATGGATTTTATGTCATTTATGCAGTCAACAATGCAAGAGCTAATGCGTAATCAAAATATGTTGATACAAATGCTTGTATCGCAAAATCAATCCAAATAATCAATGGCTTCCCTACGCATAGGCCTGTGGAACGCCAACGGCGTTTCACGGCATAAACTTGAGCTAGCTCAATTTATTAATGACAACCATATCGACGTAATGCTGATAGCTGAAACTCACCTTACTAACAAGTATAATTTTCAAATAAGAGGCTACTTGTTCTACAGCACTAACCATCCTGATGGAAAAGCACATGGTGGTACTGGAATTCTGATCAGAAATCGTATTAAACACCACTTCCACAACGAGCTTGCCGCCGACTACCTACAATCGACATCTATAAGTATTCAACTAAATCACAGCAATTTAACTGTCGCCGCCATATATTGCCCTCCCCGTTTCACAATATCTGAAGCTCAATTCATGGACTACTTCGACTCACTAGGGGAACACTTTATAGCAGCAGGGGATTATAATGCCAAGCACACGCACTGGGGATCTCGTCTTGTAAATCCAAAAGGAAAACAACTTTACAACGCTATAATAAAACCAAGCAACAAGCTCGACTATGCATCTCCGGCTTCTCCCACATATTGGCCAACAGACCCCAAAAAATTACCTGACTTAATTGACTTTGGCATTACGAAAAACATTCCACGCAATCTGATAAGCACTGAAACCTTCTCGGATCTATCATCTGACCATTCACCTGTGCTGATAAATCTACACCAACGCCCAGAAGCCCAGGTAAAGTCGTGTAGTTTAACATCAAACAGAACCAATTGGCTTAAATACAAAAAGTATATTAGTTCACACATTGAGCTGAACCCACGGCTAAACAGTGAATTAGACATCAACAACTCCGCAAAAATACTTGAGTCTGTTTTGGTTACAGCAGCTCATATTTCAACCCCAAAAATCAGTAATTCGAACTTCAAACAACCGAATACGAATATACAAATTGAGCGGCTCGTTTTGGAAAAACGTAGATTACGACGAGAATGGCAAGCCCACAGATCGCCCTCTGCTAAACATAGGTTAAAAGATGCCACACGTAGGCTCACAGAAGCCCTCAAACAACAAGATGAAAATGCCTATCATCGCTACATACAACAACTATCTCCAACCTCTTCAAAACACCCTCTGTGGAGAGCTCACTCAACACTAAGCTCACCGACAGTAACTGTATCGCCTATACGGAACTCTGCAGGAGACTGGGCCCGTAGCGACAAGGACAGAGCTGACACATTCGCCACCCACCTTCAAAATGTGTTCCAGCCTAATCCATCAACAAACGCAACTGTACTACCTTTGACAACAAGCGACGATGCAGCTCCCTATGAACCAATTGAATTTCGACCAAATGATATCACAAAAATCATTAAGGAGCAACTACCACACAAGTCTCCAGGCTGTGATTTAATTAATCCAAAGATGATTATGGAACTACCATATTGTGCAGTTTGCACAATCTGCCAGCTTTTCAATGCCATAACGCGGCTTGGCCACTTCCCAGAGAGATGGAAAAAGTCAGTCATTATAATGATAGCAAAACCTGGCAAAGATCATTCAGTTCCCTCATCGTATAGACCAATAAGCTTACTACCATGTCTATCAAAAATCTTCGAAAAATGTCTTCTTACTAAGATCATTCCATACCTGAGAAGACACAACAAAATTCCAGCACATCAATTCGGTTTTCGTGAAAAACATGGCACTATTGAGCAGGTCAACCGTATAACATCTGAAATAAGAACTGCCTTCGAGCACAGAGAATACTGTTCTGCTGTTTTCCTGGATGTCTCCCAAGCATTCGACAGAGTATGGCTAGATGGCCTTATGTATAAAATTAGAATAATGCTTCCCCACAACACCCACAAACTTCTGAAGTCATATCTCTACAACAGGGTTTTTGCAGTAAAATGTAATACAACCATGTCAAATAACTGTAACATCGAGGCTGGAGTTCCTCAAGGCAGCGTACTTGGACCAATGTTATATCTTCTCTACACCGCGGACATCCCTACTAGCAGCCAACTTACTACATCTACATTTGCCGATGATACCGCTATTCTCAGCCGCTCGAAATGCCCACTAAAGGCATCAGCGCAACTAGCTCTTCATCTGGTGGCTGTGGAGAAATGGCTATCTGACTGGAGAATCAAAATAAATGAACAAAAATGTAAACATATAACGTTCACTCTCAATAAACAAGATTGTCCAGATCTTACATTAAACAATACTGTACTTCCGAAAGCAAATGAAGTTACGTATTTGGGCGTACATCTTGACCGGCGGCTCACCTGGCGCAAGCACATTGAAACTAAAAGAACGCACCTAAAGCTAAAGGCTAACAGCCTCCATTGGCTTATTAACGCCCGCTCTCCACTTAGCTTAGACTACAAGATCCTGCTCTACAACTCAGTCCTAAAACCGATATGGACGTATGGATGCCAGTTGTGGGGCAACGCCAGCAACAGCAATGTTGAGATAATACAGAGAACGCAGTCAAAGATCATCAGAACTATCACCGGGGCACCGTGGTATGTTCGGAACGAAAACATCCACAGGGACCTAAACGTACTTCCCATCAGAGATGAGATAGCAATACACCTGGAAAAGTATCACAACAAGCTGACCCTACACCCAAATCATCTCGCAAGAGCGCTAACGCGAGTATGCAGCCACTCTCGTCTCCGCCGCAACGATCTTCCCATCCAGCTATAAATATTAGGAACGTGCAGCCATTAAATAGTTTTTAATTAAACTCTTAATTAAGTATAACTAATAAGATTTGTAAACTTATTGTTAGTCTCATAAGAGAAGATTCAATAAATAACAGCAAAGTAATAAAAAAAAAAAAAAAAATTTTTGCTTTTGCTTTTTCACATGCATTTGCTTTAGCGCTCGCTTTTGGTTTTGGTTGCGATTTTTCGTTTGCAATTGCTTTTAACGTAAGTTACATGGTATATGCACGTATAGGGTGGCGCTTATGTCAACCTTTACTTGACGTTGTTGCTGCTCACAATTAGAGCACTCGACTGTTAGCAGCTGCACTTGCTGTCTGGGCCCGATAACCTATTGAAATGTATAGCAACGTTATACATTGTTGCAGTGTTATCCCACGATGTCCGGCCTTGTATTCCATAATTAAAGCACTTTGATTGCAGTTCAAATATAACGCACAACCGCACGCGCTCGTCGTCTAGATGCAACTGCTAGTGTCGTATGTGCATACACGGAATTAGAAAGAGATAGCACATGCGTATCGAGTATCTGGCTGTTTCTGGTGTTACGTTCGCGATTTTTGACGATTTCACTGTTCAGTTGTTGGCTGGCATGCTTCTCGACATGCATACGTACCGTAGAATCCGGTGGTAACCGAGCGCGGCTTATAGCCCAGCCATGTTTTTTTTTTTTTTTTTTTTTTTTTTTTTTTTTTTTTTTTTTTTTTTTTTTTTTTTTTTTTTTTTTTTTTTTTTTTTTTTTTTTTTTTTTTTTTTTTTTTTTTTTTTTTTTTTTTTTTTGTGTGTGTGTG
>JAWNNJ010002063.1:0-197416 GCA_035045125.1 Hypselothyrea guttata
AGAACACGCTTAAATGAAGAATTTCGATCTTGGATCGCTGATATTTTGCCAACCCAAATACTTGATTCAAGTACGAAAACTCTTGATTGTTCTCTCAGTGCACAGATGTGAACTCTGCGTTTACAAGGGTCTCTTTGTATTGCGCTGACAGTGAAGAGTCATTGCATTGAAGTCCTCTTGCATAATGGCTCCCCTTGGTGCATTGGCTTTTTGGTTATGCACATTTTCCAGCTGTCTGAATTGTATCTGCAGCAATTGAACAGATTTGATGAACATGGTTATATAAAATTTATTGAATTTCCGAAATTAGTAAGTTAGTAATCAATCCCTATGTAGAACATTTATTATCCCTTGCATTACTAGTCTGGTCGGTTTCGAAAGTTTGGCTCTTCACAATAAAGCCAATCAATTTACGTTCAGTTTTTGCCTGTCAATTTCGATAAGGCTTACATTAAAGTTACGCATCACCCGAAAGGCTCGCAACAATATAGATTACTTTTGCATATATCCCTTGGCTTTTCGTGCTCAATTTCAGGGTTTAGTATACGACAAATACACGACATTTTACAAGAATATCGTTAAGTGTGTTTTTATTGTTGCTGTTTTATCGTGTGAGTCGAAAACGAGCAGCGAATAAAAAGAAGACTAACAACGTCAAGGACTTTAATGCACTGATACAGAATATTTTGCAGTATGATGCGCAGGCCTTTATATCATGAGTAGTAAATATAGAATATCTATGATGAATATTTAATATGACAATATTGTTGTTATGCATCTCACTCGTAAATTGTGCAATTAATATTTGTCTTACTTTATGATAATATCTACATCAAAAAGTTTCATACTTTTGGCCGAAAAAAGGAATTTTTTGTGACGCGGTATTGTCTGCTGAATTTATATTTGATTACAACTCAATGGCAAAATGAAATTACGACGAAGGTGTGAGCAATCAAGAACTCACTCAAACGCACACCTACGCAGAAGCTGTCAGGAAAGCTACAGTCGGATGCCACCACCAAAATGTAATGGTGTTATAAGGATAAAGAAGTATATATGGCAGGCAAAAACAATTTTAAAATCATGACGAGAAATGTGGCTTTATTTTAATAAATAATTGGTGTAATGCCAGCGAAGGAGAACTATCGGCAATAGAAAATCAACTAAATCAAATGCATTTTGTTTCTATTATTAGAAATACGCAAAATAAATAAAATTTTTTATTTAATTTAACAATATTCAAATTTATATATCATTAAAATCAAGCGACGAATATCGATGGCTTGATAAAACTATCGCTAATGCTGCAGAGTCTCCCGACTTATTGATATAAGTACACCTCTCAAGTACACCTTTAACCTGTTAGCATCAAAAAAAAAACTAATCCACAACGGGTTAAAAGTGTATCTGTATACCATGCAACAGCTTAATGAGAGTGTGGGTGTGATTCTGGTGGGGATATTATATTTGTAATCTCCTTGTGACTCGAGATGTCGTGATAAATTATCTAACAATGCGATGAAAATGTCTAATTGTTATTAAATTTTACAGTTTAAATGTCTAAAAGGGCTGTATACCCTTCATTAATATCGTATTAGATGGAAATTTATGCCAGTCTGTTGGAACCCCACGCCTCGACTGGCAAATTCATGTGAAAAATGCAAATGTTATTTTCAAGAGGCCCCAAATTAGAACAGCGCGCGTTATGCATGACTAATAGCCGGCTGTAGGTGCGAGCTTGAGTATGTGGGTGGCCATGTGTATGATTGAGGCATTTGAAATTATTTGGACTTTTGCACTTATTATGTAGTCTGCTGATTAATTTACCTTTGTCAGTAACGTTTGTTTGTTTTGTTTGAATATTGATTTATGTTGTAGTTGAAGAGTTTACAGAGCAAGTTTAGGAAAAAGATAGAAAAGAATTGTATTTATATTTATAGAACAGCGATAGACGGCAAATAAAATAATAATCAAAGCACATTGAACACACAAAGGCAACTTTGCTTTAGGCGCGCTGAACACTATTGGGAGTCACAGTTGATTAACAAAATAATTATTCAGAAGTATAAGTAGTATATATAGTAGAGCTGTTGTATATGTCTGAATGTATTAGTATTGTTTTAAATCATGTTCGTCAATGTTTTTCTCAGTGGAGCATATTTACCCATGTTAAGTAAACGTGCGCTGTTAAGTATGTTACGATTTCAGCAAATGCTCTTAAGGACGCCTCATTTGGTAGGTGTTGTTGTTGTTGTTGTTGTTCAAGTTGGGTTCTCCTGTTTTTTATTTGTAATAGTTGTAGTGAATACAGAATTTGTTACTGTTTGCTTTTTTGCATTTTTTATTTCGGTTTACGTTTCGGCTGTGGTATATATTTGGTGTTGCTGTCGTGACCTATGGTATTATTTACATTAAATATTACAGAGAAATATACATATACACATAAACACGAGGGTACATAAGAATAATACATACATATGTGCATGAATTTATATAGCATCTCTTTTATGAACATGACATGCTGATGTTATTGTTATATAACATGTTTGTGACTATAGCTTGAAGCTTATACACAAAGAACATTCACAGCCACACAAACACACGCACACACACTCACACTCTCACACACACACGGAAACACTATGTTTCCCAGAAATAGACGCAAACAACAACTTGACAAATGCCATTGAAAAATGTATTTGTTTTGCTTTGTTAACTGCCTACCACAAATCACCTAGACCAGAGAAATATTTCACCAAGACAAGATAAATTGAATTAGAAATGATTAATACAATTTTGAGTAAATTTATAAAACTTCGCAAAGTGTTAATAGAATTGAAATATTAAGAAAACATAAAAAATCATGGAAAACTTAGCCCAAGTTTTACATACATGATAAGAATGCCACTAACAATTAGGAATAAAATAAAACAAAACTAGCGCATAAGCTGTACTGTTTTCAAAGTAACTTTGTTGGTGACACAAATAGGGCTAGCTGAAACCTTGAAAGCAACTACTACAATGTTGGCCCATGGATTTGAATTAGGTAAGAAGGATGGCTGTTACAGTCACAGTCACAGCTGTAGTTGCCGTGACTCTTTTTGATGTGCCGTTTTCATCGATTCTTTTGAGCTGTACTGCCGTCTTGACCCACTTTTTAGTGTTGTTGTTCAAGTTAAAAGCAACAGCGACATTAAAAAAGCCTAACTTAAAAACAAACTTTTATGTATCAGTAACTAACTTATGGTATTTAGATATTTTTTTATTATTGTTAATTATTGTTATATTTTTAAAGTAGTTATTGTTATTCATTATTGTATATATTTATATACCTGTATTATTATTATTTAATTTGTATTATTATTATTATTATTATTTTACAGTTTCCAAATGGTTCAAGCAGACGATTTTATATATTTTTTGCACTGTGTTGATTTTTATTGTTACGCAACAGCGTAAAAAAACGCGTTAAATAAGCCCTAAGCCTTGCTCTCAATTTCATTCTATCTTGAATTTCAGGCAGCCCCAAAGTATGCAATACATTTGTTTGTAAACTAGTTGGGGATACGGGCCTGACGGTTGAGTAATCTAATCGCCATTCCTACGCACAATTTCGAACAAACAGTATACAAGTATATGTGTATGTTTGGGTGTGTGTAATAAGCAATATTATGTTTGAAATAATCTGAAATGGCGCGCTGTGTTTCGAATACAAAACGGAAGTTGTCTGCCACTTTTATGCTGCCTACTTTTGGGCGGCAGTTTAAAGTCCAGCAGCAGCAACGATTTAAGTGGCATTGATTGCACTTGCACAGTAGATCGATCGATAACAATGGTTTATTTCTTTAAGGCACTTGGGTTTTGTCATTTAAAACACAAATGGAATTGCGGAGTTTTCACTGCTCATAATTGATACACACAATAGAATGTGTGTGTATGTATATTTATATAAATAGCGTAAAAGCTGCTTTGGCACGTGTGCATGTTTATTTCCGCTGCCGTCGACGTAACACGATTTTATACTACGAACTGGACGTATATCAAGGGTAATGTTTATAGCAGCCACACAATATGAGCCCACACAATAACAATGGCAACCACGGACGGGCTAACATACATACATACATACATACTACCAACAAGCTGACAGAGTGACAGAGGCGAGCGCACAGATATAAAAAAAAATAGATAAAAGTCGCAAAATGCTTGCGGAGGCCAAGCAGCAACAGCAATATCTACACGTGCCACACACTCACATACACATACAGCAGCAGCAGCTACTCACAGTGAGTATGTATGAGTGTGAGTGTGCTGCAAGTCAGATAGTCTAAAAGCGTTCGCCAGAGTGCGTTGTTTTCGTATGCGTTGTGTCGTCATCAACCCCCAACGTGGTGGCCATTTGCACGGATATACACCCACACTTGCATACATGCATGTCGGTGTTCACCTGCCCTCCAGCCCACACACATGCACATACAGCCAGGGACACGCAACAAAGTTCATTCAATAAACTCAACCAAACACCCACAGACAAACACCAGCATTCACATAGACTTGCACACACATATAACACATACATGCGCGTTGTTTGAAGTAAATTTCCTTCAGCTTTGCTTTCGATATTCCGCACTGACGATGCACACAGCTGAGAGTTCCGCACTTGACTGATTTGCCAGCCCGGAGACCCACAAGCCGAACGGAATGCAGAGACCCCAACCGGAACAGCTGTTTGTCATGCGCACTCGGTTACAGCCAAACAGCTGATTACACTGTGCAAAATACTTACGACTCTCCACAATGAGTATGCCCGTAACGAATTCACAGAGCAGCTCCTGATGTCGTCGCCAGCGATCCCTCAACACCAGCACCCGCTCCAGCACACAGCCCATCATTGATATTTCGACTTTCAGCATGGCGCTGACATCGATCAGCTGGTGTAGGGAGAGCGTTTCCAGTACGCTCCGACTGCCCGTTAGACCGCTGGCCATGCTGCTCCTCTCAGATCCTCTGTCGCCGCGATTATCCCGTCGCCCGTGACGACGATTGCGGTGCGCACTTCTCGCCGCTTGCTCCTGTTTGCTGTAAATGTCGCATAGCAATGCATTCAGCAGTGCCTTGGCCTCGCTGCGTTAGTAATATTGTTTCTTATCATGGTCGAATGCTAATTAAACACAATGTTCACCTCATTTTGGAAGCTCGTTGATAGCACGCAGCAGTTGGTGGATTGTAGGCAGTTTGTTTGCCTTATCGTCTTTTTCTTTTTTTTTGTAAAGCCACATATAAAATATATAAATATAATTAACATAATAATCAGTGCTAGCTTCCCAAATATCTTTTTGTTTGAAACTAATTCGATGGACGAGTTTCGTTGGGCGAACTCTCGCTGGCTACAGTCGTACGTAACCGACACACACACACATTACACTTCTTGCGCTTGCTTAGAGAGCCAGCAAGAGCGAGCAAATAGGAGATCGGCCAATCTTCACTCACCACAAATGCAGATCAGTGGATAGCGTGTCTGTGGCGCTTTTGTTTTGGCGGGAGCTGAATCAAGAGGACGAGCGACTGCGCAGCCTGAACAACAGCCATTATAAATACTGCTTCCGCAGTGCTGCTAATCAGCAAGATGCAGTGTTTGCGGTCATGTGGTTAAAGACGTGGGTGGGTGTCTTATGTGGCAAGTGCGCTTATTATAATACATGTTATTTATTTATTATAATTTCGTAGCCCTTTGCCGGCAACAGAATGTCTGGGACTGCAATGTGCAGTGCCGGTCGTAAGTGTAGATCTGCCATGGTCTCAGACGATCCTGTAGCAACGGTGGCGAATTTTGTTGTGCGCTATAAGCGTTGGATGCATTGACCTTGCGCCAGATCTCGCTGCCCAACTCTTGCTGGCCGAACTCTCGCAGGCCCAACTTCCCGCTGAGCCGAATTCTCGCTGGCTAATCTTTCCTAGGCCCAACTCTCGATGGCCGAACTGCCAGCTGATTATAAATACATTTGAGGAAAGTAATATGTTTTGCTGTTAAATATATTGAGTGGGGATTTGTTAGATTCAAGAATATTTATACAAATTAAAATAATCATTTTTTTTTAATGATTTAACAACTTTATATTTTGTATCCACGTATTGTTGTTCTTATTAAACACTGATTCTGAGGAAATTGTTATCCAAACTGAGAAGTCAAGGATGATCTTGACAGCCTTGATGTATTGCTGAATAAAATTTAAACAGTAAGAAAGTAAGAAAACGCAACAGGCATACAGAAATACATTGTTGACCATGGTAATATTGGACTCGCCGCTCCAGTTGAAATGTACTATGCGGTTTGCGTATTCAGCGAGAAATTGCGATGCATGCCAGAAACGCACAACATCGTTTGAGAATTTTTCGGAGAGTGGAGAAGGATCGTGTATGGTACGTAGTATATCCGGCATTGGGTGCGCATGATAGCCATATTCGGAGTTGCAAGTGCGATACGCATTGTATTGGTGTCCGGTCTCCACGCCATACCCCTTAAAGTATGTCTAGGGATCGAGATAAAAATAAATAAATAAAAAGATATAAATATATAAATATATAACACTCACATGGGCACTTGGTTGTCCTTCAGCGTTTATGTCAAATTCTCATAGAGTTTGGGCTGTCTGTGTCCCACCGGCTTACAGTTTGATAGATTTCAGGAACTCCAGGCAGCGGTTGAAAGTTTCTAAAATGGTCCACAGAAATGTTCACACATTTTGTATATAAAGATTGGCAACTTTTAAAAAATTTATTTGGTTTTTTAGTGTGTGTTAAATGAGTAACTGGCTTAGTATGAAGCATAGTTACGATCGAACAAAAATATGCAATGAACATTCAAAGGTTGCTATGCAACTTTCCCGTTAGTAGTTTGGAGATTAAAACGTATTGCTAAGCTTACTACACAGTTAAAAGAGCTATCTGCCCATGCTTTTACATGACATCATAAAAGGGTTGTATGTTTTTATATGTTGCTTTTCTTGGGGAAACAGGCAACATTGTTATGGCTATACATGTATATTTTATATTGCTACTCTAGCCTCTAGACAGGGCGGCAGTGCACCAAAGAACTCTTGCCGCCTCTCACTATAGCTAAGTCTAAGCGCTGCATATCTCCGGGTTGGTTTAGGGTGGGCGCTCTTTTTTTGGCAAAGCCTGATCAAGAGACAGTGAGAGCGCAGATTGCAAACACCATAAATGCGTGCAGCTGCTGAATATTGAGATCCATCCTGTCAGTCAGCCAGTTCCGACTTATCCATATGTATATATGTATTTACTCTAATACTGCCACCTTTACTTGAACAGGTTCCTGAAGGTCGGATATTGGGTTCAGTGGTACTACCGAGACCTGTGAGCCAGGTATATACAGCGCCTTGATATTGTCAAGTCAGATCACAAAATCTAATCATCATATTCGTTTGTCTGAAGGATCGCGTCGATATTGCTCTAAAAGCTATAAAAGCTAAGAAGATAAGATTCTGTTCAAATGTTGGATGGTCGTAGTCTACTCCGCCAACAAATCATTAAAAGCTTGCACGCCTTCACTTGCATTTTGATATTAGATTTTAATTTTTCTGATATGATTATATTGATGCTGAGCATTGAAATGAAACCGGTTAATAAACATATCCGTGGAATGTTGCTTTGACGTGTCTGGTGCGCCCGACTGACTTTTTATTGGCACATGCGCTCTGTACTGCTCTCTATGCTGTCAGCCAGTGTTGTCAATATACGAGGGATGAAATAACTGTCTTCAATAAGAACAAACTGAATAACAAAACAAAATATTATTTATAAATTAACAAAAAATTAATATAAGTGAAAGCTCTTTGCAGATATACCATTATATTGTTTATAAGTTGGCTAAAACCTATCTCTAAATATTTGTTTAGATTGTTATATGAAAATAAATAAAATATTGAAATAAATTTAAAAAAAATCTAAATAATAAAGTGAGTTTTTGTAGGAGTTTCGCCAAAAAAAAGCCTGAAATGGCAACACTGTCGTTACTTGACACTTGACAGTTGACTTAGCTAGACAAAAACATAGAGAGAAGCAAAGAAAACAAGAAAATAGCGATATATTCGATATAAAATGTATAATTTATCAAACGTGCTGAATTTTATTATATGCATGGCGAGTTTCAGCCAGTCAATTGATTGCACATTGGCGGTGAAACGGGGTCCTCATCATCCCCGTGGCGAGACACGTCGAGTTGACCAGCATCTGACGCATGAGGAACAGTGAGTTGAAGCTGTATGTGAATTAACAAACTTATACACCTTGTACATGTATTTTGTTATTATTAATTCTTAACACAGTCGCATTGATGATGATCTCAGGGACATGGGCATACAGGCCAATTTGGACGATATGACGGATGAAGAGAAGATATTTTACATGTTTAAGGTGCGTACCTGTCGCAAATGGCGAATTACAGAATTGATTTGATAAACATGCTCACACAGGCACACGACAATGATAACAATAACGCCCTGGATGGTCTAGAGATGATACAGTCGGCCATGCATCACAATTACGACTACTTCAAGAACAACGAACAAAGTGAATACCTGCAAAATGCTAGCGATGAATTGGATCATTTTATTGGTATCACACATATATGATTACACTAATACAATAATTAATGATGATTTTACAGAGGCCATCGATAAGTTCCTGCTGATTGCGGACGATAACAACGACGGACTGCTGCACTATCCGGAGTTTGTGAAGGCCGTTACCAGCGGCAAGGACCAGCTTGGAATTGAGGGAAATACTCTGCGTTAAGGAATTGACATGCTATGAGACAGTTAACAGCAACACAATAATAGTTATAGTATAGTTAAATTTCGAATATTTACGTTTTGTATTTATTTACTTATTTCCATACTGAACCATTGAGACTGTATATAACACAAGTACACACAATCTAATACAGTAGCACCTCAAGCAATGCAATTAACTCTATAAATACATAAATATTTCCTTTGTACTACAACATGAACATGAACTAAATTACTTGCATTGTGACAAACAGCAAATGAATATAGGAACAAGTTTATCAATTCCGTGACTATAAGAGCCCATCACAAGATTGCGTTTTGTTGCAGCTGGCTCCTCGATAGCCATCGTAGGCGGCACGCTCCATGAGCACAATCAGATCATTATAGCGAGGTTTCTGCACGGGTACACTGTGAAAATACATTAAAAGCTAGTTGTAGACATTCCAAGAAATACGTTTCAAAGCAGCAATGTTTTCATCTTCCAAATCGTAAGTGTATACTTTGTATTTGGCTAAAATATATTTAAATAACTGCCAAACATACTATCTCTGCCAGTCTTACAGATTCAAATAAATACTTTGTATATTTCATTCAAATTTTCAAATATTTTTGGCAGTGTAGTCATAAAGCTATTAAGTATTTGCTTAGCTCACCCGTCAAATATCTCAATGGCGCCCAGCAGAGCACGAGCTGCTTTCGCGTACTCATATGCTGTTGTTGGACAAGCGCAGGCTGCTGCATACAGGCAATCATCATGACCGGCACCCTGGGCAGCCAGAAATCCCATTATCAGATAGTCATCGCCCGAGGTAATGCCCAGGCCGTAGGTGCCATCGATGCGTGCGGCAGATCGCCCATAGCCATGGTTGTAGGCACTCCAGTGTCCGGCACCCAACAGTCCAGCCGAGAAGATCAGCACCTTGAGCAGCACTATGATCAACAGATTGGTCAGATTCAAGCTGAGCACCTGTAAATGATTAACACACGCTGTAATTTTTTCAAATTGTGAGCAGTGTAGTTTAGAAGGCACACACTTGACTATTCCCCGCTGACCGATGCAGCAGTTCCTTGGCCACCTGCACAACCACATGACCCGCTGGGGTCGCGAACATATCCTGTGCACTCCTTATCCAAGACAGCGGCCTCAGCGAGCTCTGCGTCTGGTTCAAAGCAACCAAAGAGATCTCCGGTGTTGGCACACTGACTGCCAAGGAGCAGCCAAGAATTGTCACTAGCCATGTTGTTGCATAAACCAAGTTCATTTGCATTTTGTCTGCTTTTATGTTGTAATAATTATTAATATTGCTGTTAAATATCGCGTGTGTATTTGTTGGCTGCCGCGTCGTGACTGGTCGGAGGCAATGCAAGTGTCTTAGGTTTTATCTGTTGCACATCTGCCTGCCGAAAATTGTTCCGCACTTGCAGGTAGCTGACGGCACTTAGCAGTTAGCAGCCAACAAAGCTTAAGAGACGCAACTGCAATCCAGAGTCCGTGGCACGTTGTGCCTCGCTGCACCATAAAAGAGAGAGAGCGAATGGAGATTAGCAGTATTAGCAGAAAGAGTAACATCAACATCGATAGTGTTTTCCTGATGTCATTACCCTAAAATTGGCTAGACGTTTTTCCACTTCAAGGATTGCTCGTTTTACCTGTGAAACACTCTTGCTAATGTCAATGTTGTCAAACATTTCCAGGTAAACGAACGCACGCGAAATTGTGCGTGAACAATTGAGCCTGGTTTAAGTGTAAGTAAGACTAGCTAGACATGTGTTTTATGTTTGTAAATTGTTTAACTTGCATTCGAAATTGCTAAAGTGCAATTTCAAATAGATATATTTCGTTACGATATTCAACATAAGTATAAGCAATAAGTGATATAAGTTATTGAAGAGCGTTTTGTATGAATTTCAAAATGTCATAGTTGTTTTATGTATGTCTTGTATATACATGTATCAAAGTTGTTTATAAAATAATAAATAATAATAAATTAGTTAACAAGAGTGCAGCAACCCCTTGCCTCGGATGGTCCAGTAGACTTAACGATTATCCCACTCATCGGTTTGTAATGGCATTCTTACCATATCTATTAATACTCTGGATTCAGATATACATGTTTAAACCACATTTACCACTTAACTATTATATTAACCTATTATCTATTCTCAAACAAAAAACTCAAAAAATTATAGTGAGACACGATTCCTTTTTTTTTTATCAATCATCAACTCATTTATTGTTACTTGTGTTTTGGGGGTTTCTATAGTTTGCTGTTCGGTTCAAATAGTTGAAATTACATATATGTATATCTATATAAGTGTGTATATTGAAGTGAAATAAATTTGTTTAAGTCTTGTATAGATAGATATACGGTTTATAATTTTTTTAAGTACATTGATTTCCATAAAAATTTGTTTAAAAAATACTCGTACTACAACATACAAGTACATATATATAGATGTATACTATATAAGTATTTATATACTTTTTTCTGCTATACATTCACAATACTACGAGTATTTATTCGGTATATCTTGCAACATATATATGTATGCATAAGGTATATAAGTATATATGACATAATATAATTACAAGTAATGCAGCGGGTAGCCGGCTCACCTATGCATAGGTTCCGGGGCAGCGCTTAGTCGCTCTCCTTGGTGGCTCTCCAAGCATACATCCTGCATAACAAGTAATGCAGCGGGCAGCCCATGATGGAATTATACAAGGTGGTTCACTCCGCAAATCACGAGCAAATCGTAGTCCCTTATTATAAGTGCGAGTGAAACAGCGTTGAGTAATGAGTGCGAGTGAACAGCTATACAGTGCGTCGATTAACCCAAGAACAGTGAATGGGGCTTTAAGTTGCTTTAGTTATGACATGAGTTGTTGCGTTTATAAATTTATTTTTATTAATTTTGCGTTTGACATAAGTTTTTGTTGTTGAATTGATATTCGTAGGCCAAAGTATTTAGCCATAAAATTGTCTTATTTTAAATATCGTTTATTTCTAATTTTAAGTAAAATGTTAGGTTTTTTAATTTTAATGGTTAGATACATTGTATTTGTACATAAAAATACCAATTTGGAAATTTTAGAAATTTGTTTATTTTTTTTATTTTTTTTTAGTTTAATTATACTTGAAATTATCGCTTTCAAGGGTAGCATAAGTATTTGGACTGAAACATTTACTTAACATTTGACAACCAAATACTTTGGCCTACTTGTGTATGTGTGTGTAGTATGTGCTTGCGACAACAACTGCAAAAAGACATTCTGCTTGGCACTTAAGGGTTAAGGCTTCGAAAAAAATTCGTGCGCACACAACCTTTCAGTCCAACAAGCAAGCACGCACTGACCATAAGGGACCAAAACCGAACGACTTCGGCAGCCGACCGAACCACCTTGTATTATTGCATCATGGGGCAGCCGGCTCGCCTATAAAGAACACATCGACCGCTCTCTATGCATAAGCTCCGAAGCAGCGCTCAGCCGCTCTCCCTGCTGGCTCTCCAAGCATACCTCCTGCATTACAAGTAATGCAGCGGGTAGCCGGCTCGCCTATAAAGAACACATCGACCGCTCTCTATGCATAAGCTCCGAGGCAGCGCTCAGCCGCTCTCGCTGCTGGCTCTCCAAGCATACCTCCTGCATTGCAAGTAATGCAGCGGGCAGCCGGCTCGCCTATAAAGAACACATCGACCGCTCTCTATAGTATGCATAAGCTCCGAAGCAGCGCTCAGCCGCTCTTCCTGCTGGCTCTCCAAGCATACCTCCTGCATTACAAGTAATGCAGCGGGCAGCCGGCTTGCCCATAAAGAACACATCGACCTATCTCTATGCATAAGCTCCGAGGCAGCGATCAGCTGCTCTACTTGGTGGCTCTCCAAGCATACCTCCTGCATTACAAGTAATGCAGCGGGCAGCCGGCTCGCCTATAAAGAACACATCGACCGCTCTCTATGCATAAGCTCCGAAGCAGCGCTCAGCCGCTCTCCCTGCTGGCTCTCCAAGCATACCTCCTGCATTACAAGTAATGCAGCGGGCAGCCGGCTCGCCTATAAAGAACACATCGACCGCTTTCTATAGTATGCATAAGCTCCGAAGCAGCGCTCAGCCGCTCTTCTCTGCTGGCTCTCCAAGCATACCTCCTGCATTACAAGTAATGCAGCGGGCAGCCGGCTTGCCCATAAAGAACACACCGACCTATCTCTATGCATAAGCTCCGAGGCAGCGATCAGCTGCTCTACTTGGTGGCTCTCCAAGCATACCTCCTGCATTACAAGTAATGCAGCGGGCAGCCGGCTCGCCTATAAAGAACACATCGACCGCTCTCTATGCATAAGCTCCGAAGCAGCGCTCAGCCGCTCTCCCTGCTGGCTCTCCAAGCATACCTCCTGCATTACAAGTAATGCAGCGGGCAGCCGGCTCGCCTATAAAGAACACATCGACCGCTCTCTATGCATAAGCTCCGAAGCAGCGCTCAGCCGCTCTCCTTGGTGGCTCTCCAAGCATACCTCCTGCATTACAAGTAATGCAGCGGGCAGCCGGCTCGCCTATAAAGAACACATCGACCTATCTCTATGCATAAGCTCCGAGGCAGCGCTCAGCCGCTCTCCTTGGTGGCTCTCCAAGCATACCTCCTGCATTACAAGTAATGCAGCGGGTAGCCGGCTCGCCTATAAAGAACACATCGACCGCTCGCTATGCATAAGCTCCGAGGCAGCGCTCAGCCGCTCTCCTTGCTGGCTTTTCAAGCATACCTCCTGCATTACATGTAATGCAGCGGGTAGCCGGCTCGCCTTTAAAGAACACATCGACCGCTCTCTATAGATAAGCTCCGGGGCAGCGCTCAGCCGCTCTTCATTGCTGGCTCTCCAAGCATACCTCCTGCATTACAAGTAATGCAGCGGGTAGCCGGCTCGCCTATAAAGAACACATCGACCGCTCTCTATGCATAAGCTCCGAAGCAGCGCTTAGCCGCTCTCCTTGCTGGCTCTCCAATCATACCACCTGAATTACAAGTAATGCAGCGGGAAGCCGGCTCGCCTATGAAGAACACATCGGCCGCTCTATATGCATAAGCTCCGAGGCAGCGCTCAGCCGCTCTCCTTGCTGGCTCTCCAAGCATACCTCCTGCATTACAACTAATGCAGGCTCGCCTATAAAGAGCTCATCGACAGCTCGTTGCTTCTGTTATTGCAGCTGCGTTTGTCCTTTGTTTCATTACACTGCAATTTTATTGTTCCCCAGCTGCACTTGCAGCGTTGTTGAGTGAATTACATTGGGCTTCCCATGGCGAACTCTTTGACGCAGGCTGTTAATTAAACGCCTGAAAGATAGTCGGAAAGCCAGTCTTTTGGATGAACTTGATTAGAAATCTCTGAGAGGTTGCTACACAAAGGGGAGTCCTTCCTACGCACCATTTCATTCGGACAATATGCTGAGCGAGTTTTGCCTTTCTGTCTGTTTGCCTTCTTCTGCGTTTTAAGCTGCACTATGGGCTGAATCGCAAAAACATTGTCATAATTGCGTATATGAATGAATGATTGAAAATAATTATAAAGAATGGGGATAAAACATAAAACACCTGAAATAAGCCGCAAGCGGATCGAACTACGCCTACACATGTGCTATAATAGCGCTTGAGCTGAGGTATTTGTTTGAATTGAAATAAAATTGGTCGTTTGCATAAGCAATAAATATGTATAATGACGATTCTAACAGCATTCTTAGTTAATTTGATTTGTTTTTAGACAATTCCAAACAATTCTCGTAATTAACAAATTAGGGGTATTAAAAACAAATGATTTATTCATACGCTGCCCATTAAAAACCAAGAGTTTGTTTTTGTTTAAAAAAATATAAAAGAAAAATTCCTTCTAATTATTTCCTAACAATCTTCTTTTCGATCGTCAGACATTGAGATTGAATAAAAATATTAGGGTTGCAAAAATATGGATTATTTTTAAAGATTATTCATATTAAGAACTTTTAGTGGAAATACTATATTAATAAATTATAATGTTAAGATATAGTTTTATTTCCACACAATTTTATTGAATTTATGCCAGTTTTTGTGCGATTCAGCCCACAGTGCGCTGCTTATACCCTTAGACAAGGTGTCAGAATCAAGTCCTTCACTAGGGTTTTCGCATTAATATTCGCCTTTCTCTCAGTGCGCTTTGTTCCGCGTATTTGCTGCGTTATTAAATTTTTCCACTCGGCGTCTTAGCTCTAGCAATTTTAATAGTCAGCCCTATGCTATCTGCAGTTGGCATTACAGCTGACCCTGTTTACCCCTTCTGTATTCCTGACCACCACACGCTTATCATGCACCTGTTCCATCAGTGCCACCCGCATTGTCGGCCTGTCAGCTTCAGTTCGCAGTTCTTATGCTGACATTTATCAGACAACGCAGCTGACTTTTGTTGCGGTTGTTGTGGCTGCAGCTGCCGCTTTGACCATGGCTTGAATGGAAGCTAAATTAAAAACGAAAAGATAACAAGCCGACGAGCCACAGGCTATTTAATTGTCCTCTGGTTTGACCACAAATAAATGGAGCTGAGAATTTCCCGGTGACACCTGGACGACCGTAGAAATGGCAAACAGATAATCACATTCCAAAGTTCGCAAGAAGAGCAGAAAAATCTTGCAGCATTAGCCTTTTTCTTCACATTTTTCTTGCCAATTTGCTATTAGAGATATACGTTATTTAGCCAAATAAATGGCTGAGCTTTTCGAGCGTTTAAATAACTATAAACTATAGGCAAAATAATTGTTTTAATTATAAAACAAAGAGGGTACAAAAAGATATGAAAATAACTATAAAATATAACGATAGCGCCATCTATTGCTCAGCAGTTGCACTTGCAACTCACAGATGTTTGCTTTCAGCGTGCTTTTAGCTCAGACACAAACCACACTGATTACACCTCGCAATAATGCCGCGCTTACACTTAGTACGTACAACCATTTTTGCGACCTTTTGCTGCCAATAGATGATAAATAGTCGTACGACTGAAGTGTTAACCTAAAACCTAAAAATTTAAATTCAAGTTCAAATTAAAAAATGGTTGTACAAATGCAATTTAGACGGGAAAATTAAACTCTACATTTTTAAATAAATAAATAAGTAACGCTACAGCTTCAAAATTGGTCGTTGCGACAGCAGTGTAAACGCGGCATAAAGCTCTGCAGAATCAGCTGAGCATGCGAGGCAATTGGCAAACGGTTGGCAGGGGGGACAGGCGAGGGGCGACGGGAGCTAGGAGCCAACCAGGCAGCCAGCCAGTGGCAGTTCGGAAAGCGCACAAGTGTCCTGGCAGTTACTGCGGCCTTTTAATACAACGTACACAAAGCGTCGGATGCTCAGTCGTCGACGGCACTTTCATGCGAACAGTGGTTCAGGCTCAGGCTCCGGCTCTGGCAAACAGATTGTGGTCGAGTCTTCTAAGTAGACGCGCGCGCGCTTCGCTTATCAAAAGCCAGACGAACATCATACACACATAGACGCACCTTATGCGAAAGTGGAAAGTGTTTGCGTGTGTGCGAGTGTGTGTGTGTGTGTGTATGTGAGTGTGTTGTGCGTGTGAGTGCGAGCTAGTGAAACTGAAGTGAAAGTCAAATCTTAAATAATACAAAACAAATAAATCACTTGCCAAAGGCAAAACAACAAATAAGAAAGCGGAATAAATAAAAAGCGGAGGAAAACGTAAACCAAAACCAAAACGTAAACGTAAATCGCTCAATATAAAAACAAATCTCGCGTTCAAAACAAAAGCAGAACAGAATCTTGAATAGCACAAGAAACCCGCCAAGCTGTGGGCCAATGCGGCGTATGCGCAACGCTTCAAAGCGGGCGAGCAACGAAAACTTAAAGAATACTTTTGAGGGCTCTAATTTATTTTTTGATGCGCATATTTTTTGTCGCTTTCCCCCTTCTCCCTTTATGTGTGTGTCTTTGTCTGCCATTGAGGGCGTGCAATAATTTATGTTTTTTTTTGTGGTTTTCTTTTGTATTGTTTTGGCAAAAAGATGGAAATTACAATAACAAGAGCTGAGCGTGTGAGAACTAGAAACGAGAGCAGACCAACAGATACGAAATATTTGCCTCAATATGTCAAAGTTTATTAGACATTTGGCTTTGCGTGCCCACGGCAATTTGTGGACAGTTGTTTCGAGTTGGTTTTTTTGTGCTCCTCTTACTGGACGATAGTAAATGTCCATTATATTTGATAAATGTACCCGGCACACTACCCAGCAGTCCTCAACACTTTGCCCAATTCAAGCATGCTGCGTGTCATTATGGAAAGAGCATGCCTCACGTAATGACCAGCTCATCATTTAGTCAGTTATTGCTGCGTTTAGTGGCAGAATTGACAGACAATTTGTGCGCACATCATGAAAGACAATATCGTTTAGTTTCCAGCTTGATATCATTGCGAAATTGCGCATAAGAGGCATTTAGTTGGGGCCCCAAACAAATTGTGTCGCAAGTTGACAGTCGTTTGCTTAAGGCCAAAACAAATACCAGTACATGCTTTGACCCACGACCCTTATTTACACCATTGTTGCTGGCAACAGCAACAGCAACAACAACAGCCCAAAAGGATCCATTACCCGAAATGCCAAATGTGGCACGTAATTAAAATTCGCTGAATTGGAAGCAACTTCAGGCGTCGAAATCGACGTAGGCAGGTGTCTGCCAATGGCGACCTCTTAGGTTTTGGCCAAGTTATTTAACAGCCAAAATGCCGTTGATTAATATGCAATAAACGGCAAATCAGTTGGGAATAAGCCGAATGCAAACAAAACACCCCAAAGGTTGACAGCGATAAGCGATAAGAGTGTAACGGTTCATGGCAAAAGTTAAACAATGCCAAATATATACAAATAAACACACTCTATATAGGGCTTAAATCAGTACATAAATTCATACACTTTATATACAAATGTTGTTTATACGAAAGTTTGTTTGTATGCCTCTTGCATGTTCTTATATTAATAAGGAAGGAGTCGCAAGACCCATGCACCGCGCTAAATTCGCTAATGGCCAACAGCAACAACAACCACAACACAAGCATATATATTTATATATATACAGTGCTTGAAAATCGATATTTCACTTTGGTTCGTTGGGCTTTAAAAACTTTGTGGCATTTCAAAGAGAATTAGCTTCGTGTATAGCGATACAATTGCATACGCTTTTCATTCAAAATTCCTTTGCCAAACAAAATCTCGAGCATGCGTTAAATATTAAATTGTGTTGAATTTCTTTCAAAATACCGCAATGCGTAAATATTTATTTAGCTTTCAGCAGTAAAGAATTTTCTTTTTTTTTTAAATGAAACTTTGTATAAAAATGAAATTAGTTGCCGCTTTATAAATCATATTTTGAAAACTAAGCTGCTTTTTTAAGAAGCATACAATTATTCTAGTTAAGAAAGCTTTAAGGTGATTATTGAAAGTTCAAAATTTATTTGCTATTAAATTACTTGCGTAAATAGTAATAATTCCCATCCTGAAGGCCTTTGTTGCTTTATCGTAATATTATAATTATTTCTGTTTGAATTATAATTATTTCTGTTTGAATAATTATAATTAATTAGATAAATCAATTCACAGTTTAAAGCATGGTTGCAAATTAAGTTTGAATATAACCGGTTTGGAAGCAATAATCCGAAAATTTGTTACTTTAAGCCAAACATCAAAGAAATTACTTAACCTAAAATATGTATAAACTATTTGATAATTCTAAACAATATTACCACAATTGGACAAATATTAATTACAAAATAACTAAAAAAAATTTAAAATAATAAAAGGAAATATTTCAATTTAAATAAAATATGAATAAAAATACAAATTTTTAATTGGGAAATAACAAACATTGCCATAGGTGATTTTAAGTTGATTTTTAGTTAATGGTTATCAAAAATATAATATTTTTATATATTTATATTTTGTACTTAATATATATTTACTAATAACTTATTTTTCGCTATCAATTCCATAGGTTTGAAAAAAATGACAGAACATTTTTATATAATTGCAAATAAAATATAAAACAAATAGTAGTTAGAGAAATCTTCAACGGAACTTAAAGGTTCAAGGTGCTAAAATCTACATATCTGAACTAAAATCATTTGAAAATTGGTGTACGATCAGTAGATGCGATCTCCGATAAGTTTGCTTGGGTTTGCAGCCCTGGGTTTGCGTATGCAAACAATCTCGACTACATATTGCTTTGATGTTGGTCTAAAATCCCTAGCAAGCTACAAAGTGTTACGAGTATTTCTACCTTTCGGTGTCTGACTTCAAAATGGCGACACCTTAATTGCCGCACCCTTGGCGAGCCGCATAAATTTGGAGCCATGCACACATATATATACATATACACACATGCGAAGAGCAAGCACATGCGCTTGTGTATGTAATTAAACAGCCTTATGCATCCTTTGTGCGGATTTTTGTTGGCGTTTTGCCTGCTGCTTGTATGGCTTTGTTGTGACCCAGTTGATGGCTGTTGGTAGTTGGTGTTTGGGGCTGGGTGCTTGGTACTCTTTGCTTTTGGCTTTTGCACGTGTTGCATGTGGCATGTGGCATGCAACAAACATGCGAGAGTGCAATAACAGAACGGGCTGCCAGCAAATGGCACCACAAATATGGCAAACGTTCGGGTTAAATACTTGACTTACTTGGGCTCATTGGCATATTTGATTAGCCGTCCTAAAACAAGGCAAACCATATGCAAAACTTGCCTTAGCATACGAATATAAATAAACAGCCAAGAGGCGGACAACATTGAAAACGGAAGTGGCATAAAAAATGGCAATTGGTAGGGGAATTGGAATGTAGGCCCATCGTTAAGGCGAAAGTCGAGGCTTATGAAATATTCATGTCCTTTGTGGCATTTCATATGTGAAGTTTTTATTTAAGTTTACAGCTCGAAATGCAAACAATCAATTTGATACATTTCTAATAAATATTATTCCAATTCAACAGCTACGCTAATTATTCTATGAAAGTGTTAAACTAAAATGCATAACAATTAAATATTAAACTCGTTTGCGAGCATGATTTGAATTTGATCAACTCATGTATTTTGTGTTTGTGGCAGTGGATTAAATTGGCAGTAAAAGTTTGGCATTTATCAACATACAACAACAAAGAATCGCACGTCCAAAATGGTAAGTGAGATTTTTGAAATTTGTCACATATCAATTTATTCATCAAATATTCAATCAAAAATGGAAAAGCCAGGCGCATTTATAAATTGTTGTTATCAAAGTAACAGCGTATATTTTTGACCTTAATAACTATAACTGAAGTAATAAAAAATTTACAACGAAAAACCATTTTTAATATTTAAAGAGCTTAAGCGTTTGAAAGTCAAGCATAAGGCAAATAAAATTTGCACAAACAACTATTGACATACCAGTCGAAGTCCTACATGCATACAATAATATATCTTTTTTAATGACTACGATTTTCGCATTATGTTGTATCATTTTTGATGCTGTCATTGCCAGAATTGCCCCTAGAGCTAGGCATAGCTGGGTATTTGTTGTTGCAACATTCCAATATGCACAACAAAGGCAATAAACATCAAATATCTGTTGGATACATCTTCATCAGGCAGCCGAGTCAAGAGAGGCGCTGCGGCACACTAGACGTATGCGTAATGTATGTAAATATATTTCAAGTATTTTGCTTGTTTAGTATTACTTCCGGCGGAAGCGATTGATTGTACGCCATCTTGCAAGCTCCATGGGTATCTCAGTGCCTGTCTTTCTGTCTGCCTGTCTGCCTGCATGTGTGTGTAAGTGTATCTGGGTTTGATTTGGCATAACAAATCAAATTGATTGCTTATAGGATACATTTGAAAGAAATGAAATGCGCAATCGTTATTGATTTCACATTTTTCACATTTATGCTTACTTGAGCTCGCAAGTGTACTCGTATCCAGCCCACCATTCTACAAAACATTATAGACTGTTTACACTGCAGTCACTAGCCGTCATTAAAAAAAAAGGAGCCGAGACAACTGTAGCTCGCATAAAACTCTTGGAATGGAAAACTTGAGCTATTTTTAAAGCAATATTCTATAAACGAATTCCATATAAAAGGGACTCAAAATGCGACCCAAGCAGCAGGACTCGTTGCTTATTTTATTATCACTTATTTTGTCTGCAAATGCAATTAAAATGTGCGAGCATTCAATTTTGTTGCCCCTTTTTATGATATCCTTTTGAGTGTCCATAAAAATGTTTCTGTAATTGCCACTTTATCAGTGGCCCAGCTGAGAACGTGGAGAGTTGAAAACTTCAGTTTATTGAGATAAGCATTAAACAATACGAAACGAAGCGAAACATTAAATAATATATTACATAACATGAATATGCTGCCTTGCAATTATTTGACTGCCATAAATTAATCACATTCATTTTTATTCTCATTCTCGTTTTCATTTCGCAGTATGGCTTTGTTAACTACGCCTTGGAGTTGCTGGTGCTCAAACATTTTGGTGAGGAAATATGGGAGAAGATCAAGTAAGTAACGCACCACAAACTACATACTAAAGCCAAATCACATTAGCCGCACATCCCCAATGCCCAAAATTCCAAGTCAAAGTCAAATAAGTAGCCAAAATATCATACGAGTTAATGTGGCACTTTTATTGTTATGCCTCGCTATACAATAGGCGGGAAAACTTTTGCAGGAACTACGGTAATAAAAGCAGAGTAGCATGCCATGTCATTAGTAGCTGGGAAACTCCAACATTGAGCAGGGTACGTTCTACTTAACCGTATATGCAACAGGCATGAAAACTACACATTACGAGATTCTAATCAAAATTAATAAATATTAGTCACAGTTGAAGATGAATAGATAACGAGGTTAGCCTAGTTGTGAATATTGAATGTAATTGTAATTGTAATTGGAAGTGCAATTGATTATAGAGATCTTTAATGACAAAACCAAAAGGTATATACCTAATATATGTTCTCTACCATTATATTTATCTATCCTAAAAAGCTTATCAAAAAGGGTTAATCAACATAAAAGTTATGAATGAACCAATGTTGCCAGCTTTGAAAGCATACAGAAAGTAAGAAGAAGCATTGCAGAGCTACATTTGTAGAATCTCATATGTTGCAAGTTGATTAAGTTGTTCTTTTTAATTCCTCGCCCCTTTTCCCAGTTGACCGTATAAAACCCCAGCAGAACTACTATAAGAGCCACAGCAGCCACAATTTTAAACCTTAGGTTCTGCAATTCATATATATATTTTTATTGCATTCTCCATCGATGATGTTAAAATTCGGCAAAGATATGCAACAGACAATTTACTCGACTGTGTTACGACCGACTGATCTGCTGCGTCCTTACTTGTTTTTATTGTTATTAGTTCAACCAAATCAAACCAAACTTGCTGTCTACGAATTGCTGTATTATTTGTGGCATTATTATCCGATTTGGCAGCTGCTGCAGGTTAAATAATATGGCAATTAATAATGAGTGAAACACATTAATTTATGTGCATTTGTCTGGCAAGAAGTCAGTTAGCACACGAGCTGCAATTAACTAATTATCCATTTTTCACATTCGCACGCCCCCACACGCACGCACATGCACATAAATTAATTGTCGGTGTGTGTGTGTGTGTGTGTGTGTTTTGGTTGTGGCACATAAACAAGCCAAACACGCTTCGTATTAATGTTAACAACGATTTGTGGGTCTCCCACTTGCCAATTGCAGCGCTAGACGTAACGGATATCCGGGCAAAAATACCCAAAATTCCAAGCGGCACGTGTCCCCCTCTCGCGACTATGTCTGTGGCTGTGTCAGTGTGTGGAGTGTGTGTTTCTATGACTAAATACAATTCGCATTTGTCTTAATTAAGTTATTGATATTGCGTGTGTATTTGCTTAGCCACAATTTGTGTGTGCTGCCCCTACTCCGCATCCTCCCTGCCTACCATTCGACTGAGTCATGCGCTGATTTCCACTCAGCCTGCCTTGGCAACCCGCAACCATGACGTCACAGCTGCCTTCACTAATTGTCCATGATTTATGATTTTTAATGTTTGATTTGCCTAACCGCAAGTCTGTTGCGGTGGCACCCCTTTTAATTATCTACATAAAAGCCAAAAACACACAGAAGCCATAGCAACTTTTCTCATTTGAAGAAAAAAAACCCTTTTACTTGACCCTAGTGCTAACAACTAACAGCTAACGGCTAACGGCTAACGGCTAACGGCTGCTGCCAATGAGGCTGTCAATGACATGACTTTAATTACATTGCAGCCAGTTGGCATTGGCAATCTCTGCTGTTGCATTGCCAAGAGAAACACTCATTATCCTTCCACTCGAATCGACCCTAGCGTTGGCATTGATGTTCGCCTACTCTAGCGGCTTTCTTTCTTACACCCTATCACATACATATACACACACATACACACCCACACACACACACACTGTCCGTTTCAAGTCAAAAAAAAGACAGACAGACAGACATCAAGAAACAGACACAGACGGACACGGAGACGGCAATTGTCCTCGTTAGCCTCTCGTTCTATTGCACTTGAAGGCATTGTCAAAGCGTTCATTAAAACAGTCGGACGTAACCGACCGTAGGAGACCCTTTACTTTGAGTATTTGTACATACAAACACAATCAGACGCACACACACTAAGCTACCCGCGTATGCAAGGCACACCACCCCCCTTCTGCCTAGTGCGGCAAATTGTCTGTGGCATATGTTTGCTGTTTCTTATCCGATCGAAACAAAATTTACAGCGTCGATAGATAATGTCATAAACTAGTTAAATACCAAATTAAAAATTAATAGCTTTAAAATTGCGGCTACAGGAGCTTTTTGCGGTTTGCGGGGGAAGGGGAGGAGGTATCCAAAATCTAAAACAAACTCGTGCTGCTTACTGAATAGGGGAACCTTAATCCCGAATATGGTGTCTCTAGCTTTTATAGTTGCTGAGATCTAGGTGTTCATACAGACGGACAGACAGACAGACAGACAGACAGACAGACAGACAGACAGACGGACAGACGGACATGGCTATATCGACTCGACTTGTCGTCCTGATCAAGAATATATATACTTTGTGGGGTCTGCCACGCCTCCTTCTGGGTGTTACACACATTTCCTCCTTGCACTAAACTAATAGACCCTTTTTACTTTTTTAAAGTAAAGGGTCTAATAAAAAACAAGCAAGTAGCATTTGCTCCAGTCGAGTCTGCTTGACACAAAAATTTTCAACTCTCTCCAAATACTTATTCCATGTCACAGTTAAAGCAAACAGATAGTATATCTGTTTCTCCTAAGCATGAAAGCTAAGCAGCAACTCTAAATATTCCTTCACTCGAAAAGTTTTGACCAATTAATCGTTCAATTCAAAATCAGTATTAAATAAATTGATTCAATTTATTTTAGACTTGTTTTGTAAATCCAATGCTTGGATTATTAATAATGTAAATTATATGAAATTAATTATTAAATAAAATTCAATAATCAAATTAAGATATTAAATGTTTAATATATTGTTAAAATAATAAATGCATCTTGAAAATTAAATTCAGTATTTTACTAGATGAGCAACGAGAAATAAAACACATTTTTATTTTGTTTTTATTTTGGCAACAATAATCAACTTTGACTCCGCATAGCAAACAGCTCTATATCCGGCGTAATAACTAAATAATATGAAATTTTCGCCATTTTTCTTTAAATATCTATATTCTTATCAGAGTGACTATTTTAGTCCTTAGGAATTGTTTCAATATTTTAAAATCCATGCAAATTAGTAAACCATTTTTCCGATATTTTGGTGCTTAGAAAAAATTAGAGTGCATATAACTGTGTAAAAATTTGAGTACATATTCTATTCTATTTGAATGTTACAGAGCGTTTAAAATAACGATTTTATATAGTATACAATTCCTTGCGCAACATATTTTTGTGCTTGACACATTTTGTGAGAAAATTTAAGCTGTTGGTCTCAGGGATTTTCCACTGCTCAAATATAACTAATCTCGATAGAGATATCTATGGACTCATCGTACATCAAGCTCTTGTCTCTGGCATAAATTTGCATAAAGTTATTATACCCTGATTATTCATTTGCCTGCTGTAGTGTATATAAAAACGAAGACAACAAGTAAAAAAAGAAAATAAATGCCAGAAGATGGCCAAGAGCAGCAGAGGCCAGAGGCAGCGCATACGTGCGTGCCGTTATTCTGTCTGGTCTCTGGTGTCTGTTGTCTGTGTTCGTTCTTCAATATGAATGGCAATGGCATTTGCCTTGATTGACGCACTGTTGACCGCAGCCGAATGAATGACTGAATGACTGAATGAGAATGAAAGCTTGCAATCGCTGTTTCTCTGTCTCTGGCAAAGTCTCAGTCTCATTCTCAGTCTCAATCTCTGTGTCTGTTTGTGAGCCGCTGTTCTTAAGCTGATTGCTTTAAAAGCCACGCATAGCAATTGCTTTTGCTCAGCCTTAAAGTCAACAGCAGTTGGCATTTTTCAGCCCCGCCTACCCCGCCTACTCGGTTAAGTGAAAGTTTCAGCAGTTGCCTTTCACTTAATCAGAATCAGTGCGCTAAGTATTTTATGGGATTCTGGTGCTTGTGCTGCTTCTTGTTCTTGCCGCATAATTGCTGCACATCAATCTGCAAATGAGCCACATTAATCTGCCCCCACCCCTAGCTGTGTATTAAATCTTAAAGCTGCCTTGGCATCACTGTTGTCAAATCCGCTTTTTCCCCGCCAAATCGGGATAGAAAAATAGTTAAGCTGTGGAATGCGGGAACTCTGTTTTTATACCCTTTACCCAAGGTTTTTGTTAAGTTATTAAACTATTAAACTTTTGCCATCGTTTTAATACAACTTACCAAGCAAACAAAAGAAACAATTATTATTTTGATCTATATTTCGCCATAACACCATAAACTACAAAAAAAAATCATAAAAAACGTAAAAATGCTTAAACCAGTTATATGTTATACAGTTATTTTTATAGAGTAATGTTAAACAATTTATTTTTTTTTTTTTTTATATATATTTATATGCAATTGAAGAATTTAGGCTTAGACTAACGCATCTGGCTAGAATATCCTGCAGAGCAAAATAATTGCACAGCTTTTTGCCATTCTCGTTTTTCTTCTTCATTTTATCGAATAACCCTAATAAATTAAATTCTACAAAAGTTCTGTGTCACCTACTGTGAGTTTTGGCAGATTTGGAAATGCGTTCAAGCCAAAATTTAAAGAGATTTCTGTGAGATTTAAAATAAATTCAAAAACAATGCAAGCGGAAAAATAATTAATTTCAAATAAATTGAAAAGCGTCAGAGACATATAAGATAGTGATCTCACTTTTTGCGGAAATGCATGGAAAATATTGAGAATAATTTAGCTCTGTTCTGGACTTCTTTGCTTATTTTTTCAGATTTATTTCCGTCCCTTTTCCGACCAAGAAAGCTGTTTTTCTCGAAAAATAAAATGGCAACACTGCCTTGCATACTATGTTTATGTATGTATATATGTGTGTGTCTGTGTGCATGCATACGTATTAGTAAATATAAATTTAGGTTCTCTTTACATTGTTGGCTTTGACTTTGACTTTGATGTGCAGCAAGAATCACGATTCAGGCTGAGGTCGAAATGCTTGACATTAACTCTCGAGACATAGTTATTGTTCTGCTAGTACTTGTTGTTGTCGTTGTCGTTGTGGTTGTTGTTGTTGTTGCTCTTGTTTTAGCTAATACGTAGACCGGAAATATTGAGCTGTCCCTGTTTAAGCACATGGCCTAAACGCTGTCGCAGTGCCGCGTTACTGTTATTGTTGCGAAAGTCCTTGTTATTGTTATCGTTGCTGCTGCTGCTGCTGCTGCCACTGTGCGTGTTTGTGGCACTTTAGACAAAAATCGATTTGCCTATAAAATATTTTACATCACACACACACGCGCACACACACACAGACATACAAACACAATAAGGACAAGCTGCATGAGTCTGTATGCCATAGCAGCCCTCAAGGCTCTCGCACCCACACTAATATGCGTCTGTCTGCCTGTCTGCGTGACTAACAATACAGACTGACTGTCTATATGTCAATATGTCAGTCACCATATATATGTACATACATACACATATATTCCCACACATGCACATATATCAGTTATATGCTGAGCTAAGCCACTGCGTTTACTGCCCAAAAATTCAGTGCTAATTCTTTGGAGCGCAAAAAAATTCAGTAGCTTGGATTATGATGGGCTATCAACAGCGCTTTCAACATGGCCAAATAAATATAAAAATGAATAAGTTATAAATATATAAAAGGATATAAGCATAAATAGATATGTGTACTTTTCCATGCATACAACCGAAACTTTTTGGTTTTGCTTATTTTGAAAAAGTTGAATTCAGTTTCTATTTTAATTGGGATTATGATGCGAATAAGAAGTTGCCTTTAAAACCATTAATTAAATATAAATTTAAATAAATACAATTTGTGTGATTTATGTTAAATAAATGTTATTCTGTTCGGATCAAAGTAATTGATCTTTAGTTATTTTAAATTTCATTTTCATAAGTGACTAGTTAACCAAAAATTTTACATTTAATTATATACTTTAAAATAGTTGTATTTTTTTAGTTTATTCACATTAATTAGTTATATTTTATAATGTACTCAAACTTGTATGCAATTAAGGAATATTGAAATACCCTTTGTATTTTTATTGGACCGTAATCATATACATATTTCATATATAACTGCCGATTCTTTAATATAGAAAATGAAATAAACTAAAATATTGACTGAAAGTAAAATTTACTTTAAAAATTTAAAAGATTTTATTTTGATTAAATTACTTAAATAACTTTAATGAGAAATCTGCTAAAATACTTTGATGCTATGCTTTAATTTATTACCATTATTCCACCATCTTTTTATAATATGTAAGTCGATGCAGGATATGCGATAATCGCAAAATAACAACCACAAATGAGTTTTTTATATCGTGTTTTTTTTCTCAGTGTATTGGTCATAATTTGGCGACCGGGCACATGTCATCAGCTTTTTTTGTGGCCATTAGAGCTTGCTTAGTGGCATGGAAAATTTGATATATTGAAGGGCGCTCTAGGATTAGCTTCACGCCTGCGTTTCTATGGGTCGCAAAAATGTACGCTTCATTTATTGCGCATACGCCCCGTGGTGCTTGCGTGTGTGTGTTGTGTGTGTGAGGGTGTGTCATATGGTTGTTGGGCATATTAAATGCAAATTTGTGCAAAATTTGCTGAACACGTAGCAAATGGCACTTTCGTAGCGTATTTTTGTCAACTTATTAACTTTGAAAGGCTGTATAACTCGGGCTCGCTTTCGCTTTTGCTTTCACTTTTCGCTGACAAATGCTAAAGAGTCATCAATCTTCATTCAGCTTTTGCAGGCTGATAAGAAGTTGGTAAAGGGGAGCAATCAGCCAGCATTTTGTCACTCTTCCGCTTCGTCTAGGCCGTGATTTTATAAATAGAACTTTATTGCACAGCCAAAGAGAAATTCCGATTCACATTCAGAGTGGGACTGAAATGGGGTCTAACTGTTTTGCCATTAAAAACGCATTTTTATGCTCACGTTAATACAGAAAGCTCTTCACTAAGTGCCGCTTAAAAACCGCGCACAACAATTTTGGGGTCCCTCCGGGCCATTAGGCTGCGGATACCTATCTATTCCCCTTCTTGTATCCACATCTGTGCTCATGTCCAAGCTTCATATTACTGCTTTTATTTTAGCTTCACATTTGTGGCTCTGGCTGCTCTTGAGAAATTTATACCAACACACACGCAACACACACACCTCCAACAGCTCATTCTATACGCCAGCCCGCAGCATTATGTCGTTTTCTTTCTGCAGGAATTTTTTTTGTGCCACACGAAAATCGATCGCATTTTCATGGCAGACATTATGGAAATTCGAGTCGCTTTTCAAGTGTTTGTCTGTGTGAGTGTCGGAAATGGCATTTCTCAGGCATGTAACGAGTTGAGTGTGTGTTAGTGACTCTCTCTCCCTGTCTCTTCCCCTGTCTCCCCCTCTCCGACCACGTGTGTGTGATTGTGCTAATGCGTCAACAAATGTGCGCTGGAGCGTCTAAAGTTTCAATCCCAGTCAAGGCGTTTCTGCTTATTTTTCGTCTAGTTTTAAATATATGCATATAAAATACTTGCAAAAGTTCTCTCTGTATGTGCAGTGCGTGTCGCAAACAAACAAAACATACAGGGAAAGCCAATCCTCAGCAGCTTCCCCTCACACATGCTCGCTAACTTTGAATGTTAGTTTTGTTTTTGAACTTTTTTTTTTTGCATTTATGTGTCATATTTTCATATCAGTTCTCAAACTGTCGCCGGCTGTTTGTCAATTGTTTTCGATGTCGTCTTCGAAACCATTTCTCTCTCTCTTCCATTTGTTGTGCCATCAGGTGCAGGCAGGCAGGACTCCCAGGGCTCCTCCCTGCCACCCAAAATCTCTATCCATTTGACACGTTTTCGCACTTATCGCTGAGATTACTTTTGGCTTTGATTGCATTTCCCTTTGGCGACCTCCTTCTCGATTTCATCGCTTTATTATGCCTTTGATTGCTTCATATTCTTCCAAATACGACAAAACCTGTGCACAACCCGCTCGCGTTTTATATTATTCTGTAAGTTTGCGATTGCGTTTTATGTTTAGCAGTTTTATCGCTTTATGAATAACGCCTCGTGTGCGTGAGCGCACAATTGCCAAACTGGCAACGCGGCGCATACATAATATTCCAAAAGCAGCTCATCCACTACCAACCAAAATTATCATCTTTTATGGCTGCTCAATAGCCGCCATTTGGCCGAGTGTCCTCTCGTGCGTTCAACTCTAATGAAGTGCAATAAAGCAAACAAAATGGGGGCCAAGAGTAGGCCCATCAATCTGTCAATTTCAGCATGCAAACATTTAAAAACACATAAAAACATATTTTTATTTATGCACATAAAGTTTGTAAGCATAAATCAAATAAATAGCACAACAATAACAAACAGAACCAACGAATTATCTATTGTTTGTACTCAATTTACATATGTCAAATTGATAATAAATTTACAGTAATTTATTACGGCGTTATCTAGTGGAAAAACTTGTAAAAATTAGCAAACTAGTTTTACCTTTTTTTATGCAATTTTCATATTTTTACTATTTAAGTATAATTTGCAACAGTCAAAAGTCTTTAATTTAAGCTCAGATAAAAGAGGAATATTTTCCAAATTATATCTATAGTATATCCATGTTGTCATTGGCTATATTTTCACAAAATGCCAAACTTTTAAGGCAAATTTCATATAAGAGCATTGGCCTAATTCACTGAACTTGTCCTTAGCTCAAGTGCAAAGTATCTAAAAGCCCTAAATCCATGAATGTCTTATTTTAAACGACTCGGATGTGTTGCTGCTGCCATTGCTGCTGCTGTTGTTCAGCAGGGATACACAGCCAAAGCTTTTGTAGTCTGCTGTTAGTGGCTTATTTCCATTTCATTTCACGCCGAAAAGCTAATTATAAATTTATCGACTTTTGTGCCAAACTAAAGACCACACAAAGCCCATTAATTCATAATAATAACTTGATACAAACCAAACAAACAAGTTTGAACGCTGTTCCGCGCCTGTTTGCCTTTTCCGGCAGCATTTCCCCACCACCCACTCGTGACCTCTGCACCCACCGCATTACCCTACGACATATCTCATTTACCATTGGCGCCTGCGGGTTGCCAACAAATATTAATTAAATAAGTTAAATATGCCACTCCAAACACAAGAGCGAACTGGTGGACTGGGCGTATACGCAACGGCCTATCAGGTTAATCATACGCCGTGTCTGCACAAAAGTTTCCAATTGTACGCTGGCAATAAAATTACGCTCATCCGCAAAAAGTTTCTGTGTGGGCGTGGCACAGCTGACCCACTGCCCTATCGAATTCGAATGCAACAGGGAAAATTCGAATTTTACTGCTTGCGGGCAACTGCAACACGCTCACATGACTCTACGAGTCCAATGCCAAGCATTAAGGCAATTGTTTTTTATGCATGCTACGAGACAGCATAATACAGCGAAACTGTACCCGATTGCAACGGGTTTCATAGGTCTTATGATTCTGTTTGTAAATAAATTCATTCATACGAATCAGAAGCGTAATAAAGGAAACTTTTGTAGTTTTATACCCCCAACCCATAAAAATGGGTTAACAGGGTTAATAGGATTTAGCGAACATATAAAACAAAATAAGGAGGAGTGGCAGGACGACTCAGGACGACGAGCTGAGTCTATATACCCATATTCTTCCGTGAATGAATAAATAAATTGATCTAATTAAGAGAAACAAATCTATCTAAACTCTAACCCTAGTTGGTAGAAACCATAAATATCTACCAGCTCTGTAAATTTCATTAAAATTTGTGGATAATTAAAAGAGATATGGAGAGTTAAAATTTGGCTAAACCTACAATAGGTATAATTTAAATTTAAAATTGTATTGCACATATTTATTATAATTTGTATTAATGATAGTGGATATATTAATAATAAATTAAAAAATTAAATTACATTTAAAATTTAGGGTACAGGGTATATTACAGCCGGGCGCGTCCGGCTGATTTTCTCCCCCCCCCCCCCCATTTTGGATTAAGCAAAGATTTATAACTTCTTTTAATCTTTGTACAAAAATGTCTCGAAATAGACATTTGATATCCAAGAGCACAATAATGCAATAATACTTGACAATGTTTAAAAATTCTATGCAAATTGGATTGATATCCGATAGTCATAGCTTATTCTGGCAACGTGTGTTACTAAAAATCCTCTTCGACATATTGCAGATTGAGTTTTATAGCTTGTTTCACTTGTATACGTCTTGTTGAACTTAAATCAGATTTGAATTCTCCAAAGCCGGTAGAACAATGGCAATTCAAAACGTGAATTGGATTTTAGTTCTGGAAACAGCGGACGCATCACTTCGAGACTGCATAAAGCGCAGAAATGTAAACATTCAATGCAGTCGAAGCATTCCATGGCATGTGCAACAATTCCTCTAGCCTCTTGACAGCAATTGAATCCGCACTTGTGCAAGGCAATCCTGCTCAAGGCAGAGCAGATTGCATGCAAATCGTTGACCAGAAGCAGAAGTCCAAGCTGAACAAGCATTGAAAATCTCACTCAAAGTAAAAATTCTCTGCCACACTGATTTGCATAAACCAACACGAGAGATTGGCGAACATACTATCGGCTAGTGTTTGCTGCCATCTCGAACAACTGCAACAAGGATGGCAAAAAAGACAGCCCTGTGAACTGCCTGGAGCCAATGTTGTAAACTGTAGTACTACTAGCATGTCGGGCCGGAAGTGTTTGTCTTGTGCAACTGTCAATTTGCAACATTTTGTTGCTGCTGCCTCGTTTACGTCAATACAAATGTCGCATTTCGCCTCTCGCATTTGCTTTGAGTAGCGCTTGTTGCCGTCGGGTATAATTAAATCAAACGCCCTGCGTTGACAATGCAATACCCTGTGAATCGAACGAGTGGCAGAAAGGGTTAACCGTATTTTCAAATTGTAAAAGCTACAGTTTGGTACCAATTTCTATATAGTTTATCAGATTGAGTAATTAATTTTGAAGAGTTTTCTTAGACGGGCTGCAACCTTAATAATATTGCATCATATCTATAATAATTTTAAACCAATTTGGATGAAATTTTCAGAAATCAACTAATTAAAACAGAATTAATTTATGTTTATAGACGCATATCTTTTGAATAGGTATTCCATTATTCCATTTATTCCATTTATATAATCGTCCTAATCAAGAGTATATATAATTTGTGGGTTCTTTCATGCCTCCTTAGGCGTGATACACACAATTAAACCAAGTTATTAAACCTATTTTCACCTTTTTTATAGGTACAGGATACACAAAAGAAGTTATAGTTCCCATTATAAAAGAAATGTAATGAAAATGTGATACAAACCTAGAATTTTTCAACCCGACCCGATGTGCAACCCTGCAATATAAAACATTTTCTTGTCACAAGTTGTTGCTATTATCATTGACAAGGTATCAAATTGTAGCAGTCATTACTATGTCGTTTGAATTGCTTTCGAAATGACTTCAGGGCATACAACAATGTATGGTACTCTCTTTTCAATTAAAAATACAAACAAATAAAGTTGTAATAGCAAACAAAGCTAATGCCAATTATAATTTATTAATTGAGCTACAGCAGACTTGGTCTTGTAAGAAGCTTTAAGTACTAAGTATATAAATTAAATAAGAATTTCTTAGCCCACAACTTAGACAACTCCTCAGGCTGTAAGAAGCAGTCGACCGCATCGGCAAAGGCAAAAGCCTGCAGGCAATCGCTGGGAAAAAGGCCGGGTATACCGTATTTATCAGCGTTCATCGACAGTTGCTAATGATGTCCTAATTTCGAGATGTCACAGTGCGCGCATAGATAAATTTTGGCTGGAAAAAAGGAAAACAAAATGTAAAAGCGAAAGCGACAACGAACAGAAAAGAGAAGAACAGAGGAAGACACAAGGTACACTAAAAGAAAGTCAATCGATGGGCAGCCGCAAAAATGGTTGCCATAACAAATGGCCCAACTGGACTTCGATTTGCCTGCCTGGGGTTTCGCTTAGTTCTCTTAGACTGTTGGTCAGGAGAGATAGCCAGAGAGTTGCGATTTGCCCACGCATGTGGACAGTTATTAATGAGCTGTCTGCAGCGCTGGACAAAAGTGCGATTCATTAATTTAGCTTGACCAGTCAGCGTAAGACTGTTACTTGAGTGTTGTTCTTGATTTTTTTTATCGTCTCCTCCGCAAAGTTAAAGTCGAAGTCGAAGTCTGGACAGATTAAGTGCTGCTGCTTGTGCATACTTGAGGCTGTGTTAAAGGTTAATCATACGCCCCGTGGCTGTGGCAGCTTAGCGACACTGAAATTGCTAAGTCGCAGCGAAATTGACTTGGCTCAGCTAATCGCAATCGACAATGACAATGACAATGACAAAGACAAAGACACTGACATTGACATACAATGTAATGATGATAATCATAATGACGCTGATAATGACGAACATCATGACATTGAGGCTTCAGCAGTAGGAGTATAAACTCTGTGCTTAATCATTAAAGACGTACATCACGTTTGCCAGTAAATGTTTTCTGCATCGATTTAACGCTAATCACACACAAATACGACCACACATGGACCTTATATGTACATACATGCAGATCTCAAAATGTAGATAGCAGTAAACGCAGCTCGCAATCCACCCAGAGTACGTGCAACTGCAGAGCTCTCATGGCTCTGGTTGTCTGCTTGTTTTGAATAACACGCCTCAAGGATTACAACACCCTAAACAAAACCGCAAATACGAAGAATACACCCACACAAGTATGCAACAACAAGTTAAAGTAAATGCGCCTAGTGAGCACGACTAAAATATACTTATTAAAAATTGAAATAATAAAAAAAACCTAGAATCAACAGTTTTGTTTTCAACGCTTATGGCAATTACACTTTTTATATCCTATATTCAATAGGTAAATTCAATTGTAAATTATATATATATTCAATTTGTAAATTTCTTCAAAATCAAAACATAATTCAGACAGTTATGATGCATCAAGGTTTTTCTTTTTTGATGGAGATAGAAAGAGAGAAAGAGAGATAAGCAAATCATATTATACTTAAACATATAGCATTAAAATTAAAATAAATATATTTTAAGGAAAATATTTTGTTTTTAAATAATATTTAAAGGATGTGTCCGACTGATCTAGTGTACCTATTCTGGTTTAGAAATTACAATTTACAACTCAGCTTGGACTCTTCAAACATTACAGGGTATATTCCAGAACTTACTTACTTTTGTAGCTACGTTTCTGTTGATGCTGTCGACATTTCAATGTTAATTTGTTGCACAGTTTTATTTGGACAACGCTTATCACTTGGCATCCAGAGCTGAAATAAGGATTTTGCAATTTTCTCTTAATCGCTGAAGTGAATGGAAGATTTTGAAGATATAAACTGGAGATAAATTTGTTTTGATTGCAGGCTGGCAGAAAATATGCCACAAATGTGGTTTGGTATTACCAATGCTAATGCTTGGCCTGGCCCTGGCCATGGCCCAACTAAAAATGTCCCTGTGTATTATGTATATAGAGTATATAATGTTCTCACATTGTTGTTGTGGTTGTTATAGTTCTAGGGTTCTCTGTGTGTGTGCACAATAAAACATGTGACTCACTTGAGTTATGTGCCACATTAACTTGCACAAGTCTTAAGTGGCTTTTAACCTTATTTCGTTTCCGTTTCTTCGCTGCAGCTTTGCACTTGTTCTCGCAAGGGGTCGGAGGCCGCTGCAAAGGCAGTTGCCACTTGGAAAAATGGCGAGAAATCTGCAGTCGAGCATAGTAGGCTTTTCAATTGCCTGCAGTAAAGATAGCTTGCAGTTAGGACTCCCCGTTTGATAAATGGTTTTAATTCGGGATTCTACGGTTCATCTGCAATATTCGCTATTGTTTCGGTCTCACCGGTATAATTTTATTAATTGATTTTGTTTCGAAACCTTAGCAGGAACTTTGTGAATGAAAAATCGTAAGTTTTTGTTTTTCCAAGCGGAATATAATCATAATTTTTAACTCTGTCAGACAAAAAGCTAAAGTTGGACGTAACCAAAAGATGATGGGGATAAAAACCTAAAACTGACTTGATCTGCTTTCAGCATAAGAGAAACTACAATACCAAAATTGGTATCTCTATCTTTTAATGTTTGCGAGATCTAGCTGATAATGGATGGACCGACAGACAGAGAAGGTTAGATCAACTCAGCTCATAGTCCTGATCAAGAATATATATACTTTGTATGGTCTACCAAGCCTTCTCCTGCCTGTCACGTACAATTCTCATTTGCAATAACTTAATTAACTTCTTTGTACTTTTTTTTAAGAAGATGAAGATATCTAAAGAAAATTAACTTAGAATTGGATAAATTAAACCAACAATTTTGGTTAGAGCCAGATTTGGGTTCAAAAAATTGTTAAATGTCGACTCGGTTCTAGGTTTGGCAGCCCTATTTATAATTATTGGCTTCTTCAAATATTGACTTTAATATAATGAAATAATTGTGTCTGAAACCGTTTCAAATTGCAAATTGAAAATTGTTTTATTATTCAAATTTCAAGTTTTCATGTTTTATGCTTCACTAATCTGCAATCAAGTTGACTTGCTAGGCAAACTATGTGCTTATAGGGCTGTAAATATTTATGCCCATGTTACATTCCAATCTGTGGAATCAAAGTGCCCCATAAATTGTGGGCCAGAGACAAACTGGATGTGTTTTATATTTAGGCGAGCTGAGCAGAGCACAGCGCGCTCTTTAGCTAAGTGCCCGGCCATTGAAATGCGCTAGTTTTACTGTGTTTGTGTGTGTTCATGTGTTTATGTGTGTGGGGATAGAGGAGACATATGTATGTACATTCAAGCATTAAGTTTTGAGCCGTTTAGAAAAGTAGGCAACTTCTTGTGGGCAGAGGACATATTTTGTGCCCAAAGTTCATAAGCCAACACGGAGGCTGACTTTGGAAAACTGTGACAATAGCGAATGCTCAATTCCAAATGATTTACAATTTTGTTTCCATTACGAACTTTAAACCCGCAAAGTTTCTGCAGCTCATTAAATATTCGCACTGTCTGCCACAGACAACAAAAGCCACAAAAGGCCGAATCAAATTAGCTAATTGATTTCATACCAATTGCGGTCTACTTTGCAGCGAAGTCTATAAGCCAACTTACTTGGAGTGGGAGTCAAAAAGCCAACAAGTAGTTCATAATAAAGCGATTCAGTGTAGCGCCATTAAATTTGTGAGCCCCACATGACAGGGGACCAATGCCACCAGCTGCGTGTCTGTGGCGCATAAAATTCCCGGGCTGCGTATTTGCCCCCTAAACATACTCTAACAGACACACGCGCATTCAAGCAAATATGCATTGGTGTAGGTGTAAGTGTGGATATGTGTGTGTGTGTACGGTTGCGGCTGAAATGTTTGCCTTATGGCATATTAAACAATAATATTTACACGCGAGCGCGTCAATAACAAAATCAAGCTGCCTCAGGCGTGCAGACTGCAAATACACGTTATCTAATTGCTAAAATGGTACAGTCGTTGAAATCTATTTGATGCGAGTGCGCCAGTCGAGTGTGCGCCTTTAAAGCTTAGCATACAATGTAATATTCAGCTTGGTTATTTTTATTTATTTAGCAGCTCAAATTCTTTCCTGCATATTTTTCGAATACTTTATTTTAAAGTTTGATAAAATTGAATTTATGTGAATTCGTCATCTTTGTTCAAACCAGAACATATATGCTCGATGTGAAAATATCGCTGAGGGAAATCATAAAAAATAATATATAATAATGATAAAACTATTTTCTAAATAACATATAATGATTATAGTCTCTGGTAAATTTTAGGTTCGGCAAAAAACCTTAGAATGCTAATTGTTATACAGCCTTAAAATGTCATTCCATATTTGCACAAACTGCGTATACCCTAACTAAAAGCGCTGCTTGAGCATACAAATTCTGTATGCAATTCACGTGCACCCAGGTAATGCCGTAGGGCAATATAAAAACAACAGTGGTACATTATTGCCAGGCCATTGGGCGATGCCAAATGCTTTCGCATTATTTGCCAGCCAACGCCATTTGCCAGATTAGGCCACTTAGAGGTGACCATTCTCGTTATCCCCAGTTGGCTGGCCGCTAAGCGCGAGTACGCCATCGCAAAATATTCAAATGAGCGAACAAAGACAAGCGGCAGAATATGTATATATGTATATATAAATGTATATGTATATACTGTGAGCTGTGAGCGGAAATTGAATTTGTAAGCAGCTGAAAGACACAGTAGCTGAGCCCAGAGATATTAGAGAGCAGGCGAGGAGGGCGGGCAGCGTCTACGTACTATAGCTACTAAATGTCTTCTTGCATTTGTTACGCTCCGCTTACACGGCGTATACTTAATGTCATGAGGAGCTGCAAATAACAAGGTGATAAATTGCTGGCTGTGTAATTAATTTGTACAGCATAAATTAGCTTAAACGCTGTCGCAAAAATTTTCAAAATTAATGCCCGGCATAAAAAGTTGTGCTGTCTTCTACACCAATCGCAAAATTTGATTAGATGATAAGCGCGTGGCAGAAGAATGTGCAAAATGCGAGAAATCAAATGGGCAATTTTGTATCTGACTTTGTTGCCGTTACGTGCACGCACACACATTAACTTTTTCAATTAAGTAGTCGATCAAAAGGCGCCACAAACACAAACACACACACACACACATACACATGAACACTAACACACACACCTAGTGTTACTGCTACACGCACATTTAAATCAATAAAAATCAATCATACGCAGCGTAGACAACGTCAGCTCTGTGTAGACTCCTCAGTTTGCCCACAGATTTTACGCCGTATAATTTAATTTAGGCTACGAAAATTTGCTACACTCTCTCAATTGAAAATTATAGACACTTACCTCAGGCCCAAGGCCAAATCAAAGCACATAGCCACAATTTAAGCCCAAGTAATTTTATTTTCGACACTTCCAAATTGTTGCCAAATATGTGTAAAATTTAAGGCAAATATTATTCAATTTATGCAACCTTAAAGTGCTGGTAAAACAATATAAGCTATTCCCAACCGACGACAGCATAAATCTTATTTTAATTTTGAGTATCCTGGCACACACATACACACATAGCGAGAGGGAACCACATGCAATATTTCATAGAATAATAAATTGCAGCTGAAAATCAATTTCCATTTTCTTAGAATTTCCAAACGACTTCAGCCATTTGCTGCTGCTGTTGCTGGACCATGGCGTTCGCCTTTTGTGGTATAGGAAATTAAAAATATCAACTTGGCACTAACGTGTAGATTATTTCCTTGGAACAACTCGTAAAATATTTCTAGGGTTCTTTTCATAATTGAATCATAACTGAATCGAAGCGTAAAATAAACCCATTATGTTGAGCATAATCCCAAATGGGATAAGTTTTATTGTCGAAAAGGTTCAGCTAAAAGCAGTTGGCATTTGTCTTCAGCTCTCTCTTATAATGATAAGAATTAATAAATGTTGCTCGTAAATTCTTTAAAACTCGCTTGCATATTGCAAAATGTCTCTCAGCACTTCAAAAACAGTTGAAATTTTCACATAGTTATTTGGATGACAGCTGCGAATATCATTTGCAATTTAACAGCTGCTTTTGTTGCAGTTTCACAGCTCGACGCATTTGAAATGAGCAATAATCAACTGTTGTTACCGCCCTCGCTGGCCCTCCGAATTCCCCCTCCGCCTTACCACAGCTGCAATATAGGAAGTTTGAACCAGGTACACGCCTGTGAGGAAAATGGAAAAACTTTCGCACGTATTACATCTACTTTTCTATTACTTTCATTTTCTATCTGATTTCTATGCTGTTCTGTTTGCTACTTTCTGGGCTGTTTCCTATTCCCTGCTCTTTAGTTTCGTTATGTTCTGCGACGTTTGCGTTTTTATATTCTATTTTTACCGTCTGAGCTGGCACGTTGTATTCAATTTGTTTTGGCAACAGCTTGGCAGAAGTTTCTATTAAATAATAAAGTCGATTTGCACAATGTTCATTCATTTGATTCTGCTCTTGCTTGTTTTCCCCTGCTTCGCGTTGTTAAACAATGCAAATGCGACTTATGTTCCCTCTAGGATTAACATATATAAACTGTAGAATTGTATAAAAAATTTACTTAAATCGAATTCGAAATGAAGGAAAGCGACAGGTACAGTTTGGCTGTTCTCGACGGTATAAAATTTAATATTGTTACAACAAGGTAATTGGATCCAATATTTTAGAAAAGTACAAAGAGGTCTATTAAGTTAGTGCAAATTGGAAATGTGTGTAACACCTAGGACAAGCTGAGCGATAAAGGTATATTGTCTTTCGGTCCTTATAGGCATCTAGATCTCGAAAAACTATAATAGCCGCATCGGCCGCAATTTTGCTTGGTTTTTTTTTGAATCGCCTTATGATCAGAACAGCGAAGATATGCAACTAACAATTTGCTTGATTGTATGTGTACTATTGAAACGCAAAGTAAAGAGTCTAATGGAGAGGACTGACCTGCTTCGTTCTTAATAATTTGCTTTAAAATTTGCAAACTTACCTCAAATATAAATTTTCACAAGGCGAAGACGCTTAAAGTAGAAACAAATTAAATATTTTAAAGCTTTTCCCTAATAAGTTCTAATATGAACTTTTACTTGAGTGTCCAGAAGAGCGTTCTAGTATATTGTGTGTGGAATTTCTTAATTCCAATTAAATGCAGAGCGAAAGAAAAATGTATATATTACTAATTTATATATATACATACTTTCTGCACATAAACTATATAATATATCCCGCAGGTAGCATAAATTTTATTTGCGCTATGCCAAAAATACAATTGAAATGCGCCGAATGTCTTGGCGGGATTCGTTAGCCAAAAAAAGTGATAAAAAAGTGAGGGTGCGCCATATGCGCTGGCAGTGGGCTTTATGGTTACTTTAAGCCCAGAAATACACATAATGAAACAGACACATATATAAATAAACACACAAACACACACACACTCATAAATTGAGGGAGAAAAGCAATTTAATTAAAATTAATGTATGTATTTTGTGCTCTGCTTTCTTTTTGGCTCTGCTCCTGTTGCTGTTGCTGTTGCTCGTCCTGTGCGTACTTCATATTTCGGCTATGGCATTGACGTTGATGCTGCAACAAAAACCAACACCACCACCACCATCACCACCACTTTGCCACCACAATTTGCCACGTTTTTCGGCGTGCGACAACAATGAAACATAAACAGAAAAAAAGCCATGGTCAGCATGGAGGGACAATTTCTGGTGCGGCAAATTTACGATGACGAAATAACATATAATCTAATTGGAGCAGCTGTTGAGATACTCAGTAAGTAACCCACGCATGTTACGGCGGAGGGGGAGAGGGGGAGTATGTGATTCTCATAACAATTTGCGCCATAGATATACCTGCTGATGATATACTGGAGCTGTTTGGCAAGACTTTCTTCGAGTTCTGTCAGGACTCGGGCTATGACAAGATACTACAGGTGCTCGGTGCTACGCCACGTGACTTTCTGCAGGTAAAACACGCAAATTGATTGAACAACATTCCATTCGTTATGTTGACGGTCTATAATTAAAGCACATTTCGCATTTTACGCTCATTGCACATGCATCTCATTTAAACTCATCTCATCGCATCGCATCTCATCTCATCTCATGGCATCGCATCACATCGTATCGGGGTGCCAATTTCACACCGAGTCATTTTTCATTTTTCATTTTGCTTCAGTTGGCAGCGCAGTGTCACCTCTTGTAGTATGTGGTTGCTATGCCACATCCGTCTTTTGTTGCACTCGCATTCGATTTATTTTCAATTTTCCACACTTTTCACCGCACCAACTTTTCATCAATGTCGGCTAGAACATGTCATCCATTTGAAGCTCATTCCATGCGTCATAAATGAAAAATGAAATTGAATTTTTGCCGCATTCTCGTTTATGCTATATTGAAAAATACTTTTGAACAACAAAATGCACAAACGTAGAATCTGGACGCACTGCACGACCATCTGGGCACACTGTATCCAGGCATGCGGGCGCCCTCATTTCGCTGCACAGAGAAGGATGGCGAATTGCTGTTGCATTATTACTCCGAACGTCCTGGCCTCGAGCACATTGTCATCGGCATAGTGAAGGTGAGTGCTCCGGCTCTTGCTCCATTCAGCTCTATGGTGCTCTGGAAATTGAAACCTACCCACACTCTGGGCACTCTCCGCTTATCTGTGTTCACAGGCCGTTGCATCAAAGCTGCATGGTGTCGAGGTGGAAATCGACATTGTGAAGCGCAAAGGTGAGCCCATTGACGAGGCCGAGAAGGAGCGGGCGTTGGCACGCGAACAGCAACAATTGGACACAACAGACACAACAGCTGCCGGATTGGATGCTTGTCCTGTTGCTGCCCCATCTGCCTCTGCCCCCACCATACAGGGTGCCTCCGCCGCCGCTGCTGCTGCGGCTGCTGCTGGATCAGTGGGTTCTGAGCAGAACAATAATCACAATGCCAGCAACAATAATGCCATCGCCGGCAACATTAACATCAACAACAACAATAACAACGATGGCCAGCAGATAGCCAGCGAGCTGGGTAAGCGTCAAGTCCATTCAGGCAAACAAATTGCTTTAGGCTCATTATGCTCTGGCTCTGCCCTATTACCGTCAGAGCATAATGACTATCTCAGGCAACATTCTCCATTAATGGCACACAGTTTGCTCTCGTTCTTTGTAATCATTCTGTAAAAACTACACAACATTCAGCTAGCCTCATAGTTGCATGACCTCAAAGAGTAGGTGATGATAAAACTAATGAAACCCTGGGGCTTTAGAAATTGTGTCATCAAAGACAAAACATGACACTGACAAACAAGTACATTTTGATGAGGCTCGGATACCCTTGCCTGAGAATCCTGGAAAATCACTCAAAATCAATATCTTCTTACGATGGCCAAATATAACAATATAGATCGATATATCGATTAATACTCTTACGCTTTTGTATTCTCTCTTAAGGCTGCAATGAGGTTGAATCGGACATGGTTGCTTAAACCTTTATTTCCTTTGTATATCTTTATTCCACCTTGTAATTGTATAACGCTTTGTTAATATATTGATAGTTCGATATCGACCAGTCTCTCTTACTGACAGAGTTACAAAAAGAATGAATCGAACATTTCTGAATTAAAACTTTTCTTAAGCATGACATTTCTTCGAATATCTTTATTCCAACACTTGGTGAGAGTATTGAACAATGTGTTCATGCAATTGGCCTTTCTAGTTGGTTGTTATAAAATCCAGCCAACTGTATCTGCCCTGAACCCAATCAGACTTCGGGGAATTCATATTACAGTTGCAGCTTATAAGCTTTGTGGCACCTTTGCTGGCCAAATGTTATTTCTGTCTCTTGCTGCTGCTGCTGCTGCTGCTGTTAATCTTCAATTGTAATCTCACCTGCCTTGTTCCTCACTCACTTCCTATCTCTCGGTATTTATCTGTCTTGCAGCAGACCAAATGCCGGCCACATCGAAGGCCACGGGAGCGCCCAGTGGACCGCTTGTACAGGATAGCTTTGACTGCGATGGCGACAAGGAGCAGAAGTGTCTGCGCCTGCTGAAAAACAAGAGCGATGACATCGAGCGCTATGACCATGTACAGTTTCTGATACGGGAAATCAACGTGGCTGCCAAATCGCAGCAGGACACAAAAAAGGACGAACAGCTGCCGGCCAACGATGATATGGAGTTTCTCTGCGAAGGTAAAAATGTGTATTAATTTGGCCAATTGCCAGGCTAATCGTTATACTGGTCTAACCCGTAACATCTGCCTGCCCCTTGGCTCGTTACAGCTCCCCTCATTTCGCCAGCCACATTCTGTAAGGTCTTCCCGTTTCACCTGATGTTCGACAGACAAATGAAAATCGTGCAGGCCGGCAAGGCTGTATCCCGTGTTATACCCAGGTAAGTTTTGTTTGGCCAAGTCGAAAGTTCTGTCTGTTGCTCTTGTTTTGCGATTAGCCATTAAGGCTGGCTATGGCCTTGGCATGAATTCAAGCGTTCTGTTTCCCTTCTCCGCAGAGTGGCCGAGGAGAATTGCTCCCTGATAGAGGTGGTGGAGGCCATCAGACCCCATCTGCAGCTGAATTTTGAGAACATTCTGTCGCACATAAACACCATCTATGTGCTCCAGACGAGACAGGGCGCTATGAGCAGTCGGCACGAGCAGCGTTTTCTGAGACTGAAGGTAAGTTTTTTGTTCGTCCAACAACAGTTTGGCTGTCTGTCTGCCAATCTGCCAATCTGTCCGTCTGCCCGTCTGTCCCTCTACACTCTTGTTGTGTCTGCAATCAGCCGCATTGATTTCAATATGTGGCCACACACAAATGTACATATGTACGTACGGAATACACACCGACATAATGAAATGTATAAAGAAAATGGCCGATTACGCACAGCCGCTTCCATTGGGGATTGGAATTGAAATTGTGCATAAAATTTAATGCGGTTCGCCACAAAGAAACGTTACATAAAAATCAACTTTATTGTAATTGTAAATTGCGAATATTCTCTATGCCATTCACAGGGACAAATGATGTATATCCCGGAGACCGATCGCATTCTATTTCAATGCTATCCGAGTGTAATGAATCTGGATGATTTGACCAAGTAAGCATATGTATTTAATATTAATCTCAACAATTTTGATTTACTTAAGCTCATTGCTAATAGCAGATTACCATAAGCATATAAGTTTTCTTAAACGTTTTGTTATTCCTTAAAACAGCAAATAGTGCTTAGGACTTTAAAATCTTTTCCTTTTCTGTTTTTCTAAATGTGAATTTATTGAGTAGCTCAACGCAGACATTTTATGGTCTGTTGTTTATTATTTCTGCATATAAATTGAAAGAAATGGCAAATACCCAGCTAAATTTATTGGTGACAGTAAAAATGTTTTCCGCCACACCTGAGCTGAGAGACGCCCCATCCTACAGAGTTCTCATACCCTCCATGCAAATGTTGTTTTCTGTTTAGAAGCCAAGCAAATTCAAATAGACTCAAGGAAAAAAAATGAGTGTCATTTTTCTTTTTGTTTTGATTCCATTTGCCATGTTCCTTTTTGTGAAATTTTCGTGAATTTTTCCCTATAGAAAGGGACTCTACATTTCGGATGTGCCGCTTCATGATGCGGCCAGAGATTTGGTGCTACTTTCCGAAAAGTTCGAGGCGGAATATAAGCTGACCAAGAATCTGGAAATGCTGACGGATAAGCTACAGCAAACGTTTCGCGATCTGGATAGTGAGAAGCAGAAAACCGACAGGTAGGAATAAGAAAAATGATGCGAAGCGTAAAATAAAAATAGAAACACATTAAGCTCGGAATTTGCACAGAGAAAAGAGCAGAACCAACAAAAATCATTGCATGCTTTCAGGCGCGAAATTAAAATTACTCGAACATTTTCTTTCCATTTGTTTGTCATTCATTTCGATGCTGCTGGTGCTGCTGTTTTCCACTTGATACACTCCTGTTTCGACCAGGTTGCTCTACTCGGTGCTGCCTAAGTCTGTGGCAAATGAGTTACGACATCAGCGTCCAGTGCCCCCCAAACGGTAAGCCATTGCCATCGCTATCCCAATGGCCGTAAATACAAACAATTTGCTATTTGCACAATTATTTATTGTACAATATTTTGACAGCTACGACTCTGTAACGCTTATGTTTTCTGGCATTGTCGGCTTCGGGCAATACTGTGCGGCCAACACGGATCCCGAGGGCGCCATGAAAATTGTGAAAATGCTTAACGAACTCTACACGGTCTTCGATGCCCTCACTGACTCCAAACGCAACCTCAATGTGTACAAGGTGAGTGTGAATGACACTTGACTCTCACACTCAAACTCGCACTCACACTCGAATGGCATTCACATACATATTTTATGAATAGCCATCGAACTGATGTCAGAATAATGCCATCAAATTGAAACTTAATTACCCTATTGCATGGCTACAAAGGTTGCCAATGCTTAACCGATTAAAATAATTTACCCTTTCAGGTCAACTGTCAATTTGGCCGAAGGTCGAGCGTAGTTTATATAAATTTCTGTTTATAGTAAAATTAATTTATCCGCTTCTCAGGTGGAAACTGTTGGTGATAAATATATGGCGGTCTCTGGACTGCCAGATCCTTGTGAGGATCACGCCAAATGCATGGCACGAGTCGCCCTCGATATGATGGATATGGCGAAGAATGTTAAAATGGGCTCCAATCCAGTGGTAAGTTTGAGACACTTTTATATAAGATACATATATACCATACGCAAATCAAGTTTATTTCAAACGCCCCTTTTACGCCTAGGGGGAGGTATCTAAAATCTACAACAAACTCGTGCTGCTTACTGAGTAGGAGCACCTAAATGCCGAATATGGTGTCTCTAGCTTTTATGGTTGCTGAGATCTAGGTGTTCATACAGACGGACAGGTAGACCGACAGATGGACAGACCTATATCGACTCGGATTGTAGTGTCATGATCAAGAATATATATACTTTGTGGGGTCTGCCACGTCTCCTTCTGCCCGTTACACACATCTCCTCTTTACACTAACCTAATAGAAAAAATATGGACGGGCAGATCAGTGGGACGGAGGCTACAGTCGGACGTAACCGACAGTAGAAGACCCTTTACTTTAACTTTATGCATATACAAACACAGTCAAAGGTACGCACACTAACCTACCCGCGTATGCAAGGCACACCACCCCCCCTCTGCCTAGTGCGGCGAATTGTCCGTTTCATATTTTCGCTGTTTCTTATCCGATCGAAACGAAATTCACAGGGTCAATAGAGAATATCATAAGCTAGTTATGTACCAAATTACAAGTCAATAACTTTAAAGCTGTGGCTGCAGTAGCTTTTTGCGGTTTGCGGGGGAAGGGGGGAGGTATCCAAAATCTAAAACAAACTCGTGCTGCTCGCGAAACAGAAGAATCTAAATCCCGAATATGGTGTCTCTAGCCCTTATAGTTGCTGAGATCTAGGTGTTCATACGGACGGACAGACAGACAGACAGACGGACAGACGACAGACGGACAGACGGACATGGCTATATCGACTCGTCTTGTCGTCCTTATCAAGAATATATATACTTTATGGGGTCTGCCACGCCTCCTTCTGGGTGTTACACACATTTCCTCCTTGCACTAAACTAATAGACCCTTTTTACTTTTTTAAAGTAAAGGGTCTAATTAAGAAGAAGCATTGCGGCTGCGCTTTGACTAACATTTTTAATGATACTTATAATATAGGGTACAAGGTATTTTACAGTCAGGCGATTCCGACTGATCGGTTTTACTTGTTCCAGTTTATTTATTCAATTTTGATTAGTTGTAATAGTAGTGTAATCCATATAATCAGCAAGTTAGTCAGTTAGGGTGAATAGTTAGACCCTTTACTTTAAAAAAGTAAAAAGGGTCTATTAGTTTAGTGCAAAGAGGAAATGTGTGTAACACCCAGAAGGAGGCGTGGCACACCCCATAAAGTATATATATTCTTGATCAGGACGACAAGACGAGTCGATATAGCCATGTCCGTCTGTCCGTCTGTCTGTCTGTCCGTCTGTCCGTCTGTCCGTCTGTCCGTCTGTCTGTCTGTCCGTCCGTATGAACACCTAGATCTCAGCAACTATAAGAGCTAGAGACACCATATTCGGGATTTAGATTCTCCTATTTCGCGAGCAGCACGAGTTTGTTTTAGATTTTGGATACCTCCCCCCCTTCCCCCGCAAACCGCAAAAAGCTACTGCAGCCACAGCTTTAAAGTTATTGACTTGTAATTTGGTACGTGTCTAGCTTATGACATTTTGTATTGACCTTTTGAATTTCGTTTCGATCGGATAAGAAACAGCGAAAATATGGAACGGACAATTTGCCGCACTAGGCAGAGGGGGGGTGGTGTGCCTTGCATACGCGGGTAGCGTAGTGTGTGAGCCTCTGATTGTGTTTGTATGTACATATATTAGTAGTAGTAGTAAAGTAAAGGGTCTTCTACTGTCGGTTACGTCCGACTGTAGCCTCCGTCCCACTGATCTGCCCCGTCCCTATATTTTGATATATTTTTAATTAGATATAGATTAAGCATATTAAATAAATTTGGACCAAGTTTATTTCGAGTTAAAATCTGTATGTAAGAGTTAAATATTAGATGAAAAAAAAGTGGCAGAAAATTTTTAATTAATGAAAAGTGTTGTTGAAAATTTCGAGCATTTTATTTCAGTTTACACTGGTTGCCATTTAAGCCGGCTGTCCGTTTGTCTGCGATGTGTCCGCGCAAAGTGTGCAACAGACACGGAGTATTAAATGAATGCACAAAATTGTATGCACAACTAATGTGCAAGTTTTCAAGTACTGCAGGGAGAGAGCGAGAAAGTAGTTGAAACTGGAGTGGGAGAGGGAGAGGGAGATAAACGCTAGTGGCAGTTTGCCTGCTTTCGTTCTAATTGTGCGCATTGAAAGCAGTTGAAAGTTGTCCCTTTCAGTGCTATTCCATTTCGTTCCGTTCCGTTTCATTCCGTTCCGTTCCGCTTCGCTTCGTTTCTATGCACATTCGCGAGCAGCTGCAACTTGAACCAGTTCGCTCAATTTGTTGCTGAATGCAGATTAAGCAGCGAGCGTGAATGTCAATGGAGCGTGAATAGAATGAATGGCGCAAAGAGAGAATTGAATCGTGAATTGCCTCGTAGCTCACAAATGCACGTAAAATATGAAGCAACTTTTCACAAAACTAAAATAAAAGTTCAAACAAGTAGAAACTTTGAAAATCTGCATACAAAATTGTTGAAAATTGTGCAAAGGAATTTTTAGAAAATTTGCTACGAATTAATTTCAAATTGATGACATGATGTCAAAGGGCAAGCAGCAAGTTTGCTTACGTTCTGAACCCCCCTTCCACCCCTGCGTTGCCATTTCTTGTTTTTATCTCTTTGTATAGACCTTGGCATCCCTGCCACTTGACCGTCAACCGTCAACCGTCAGCTGAGCTGTCGAGCTGCGGCCTAGCTTCTACTGCCTGCTGCCTGCTGCGGTTTATTCTGGCTCTTGCTCCATCTCTTTGGGCTTAAACACTTTTGCTTTGAGTGCCTGAGCTTAAAATATACGACAGTTATATTCGTACACTTGTAGAAAAATGTTGAGTCAAAGTATAGTTAATTGGATTAAAATTTCATGCTCAAATACGCAGGTATAAATACATTTTTATTATGAACTTCATATGCCATTTCTTTTCTGTTGACTTTTAACATATCAGCTGAAATAAATAAAGCAGATAAGTAAGTATCGTTAATTGCCATAGTAAAACGTGTGCGGACTTCAGCATTACCCGATAAACCGATAAGAATGAGAAGGCAATTATTTCTGGCGGATTAATGAAATAAACGTCATGTCAAGAAATCTAAAATTTAAATTTTTTTTACATACCATAATTAGAGAAGCCTGCAAATAACTGTTGACCTTTTTTCATTGTCCGTAAATAGGTTTTGTTCACTAACTCTTTGCGCAATAAATCAGACTTTTATTTTGTTCAAATACACTTTTAAGTGAATCGGTTGCGCTCAGTAAACAACCGAAATTTTCTCGTATTATGCATTAAGTTTTGAAATATATTAATATATTAGTATTTATATATATTGTTTAATTAATTAATACTAACAAAAGCTACTAAAGTATACATTTGTATAATTATTAGTAGCAAAATAAAAAAACCATTTGCGATAAGTTTTTCCATTTTTTAATCATCTGCTTATTCTCACTAAGCTGTTATTCAAAGGGAGTAATAATAACAGCTCCTTTAAATATGCTCAATCGAAAGCAAAATAGAAGAGAAACAAGAAACACGCTAGAGCAAAAGGGAAACTCTTACTAAGTAGATCGCAAAGGGAAAAACGATTAACAGTTATTTGCATGCTTTGATAAGACAGTATTTTTTATGAAATTTAAACCTATGGCATCTGAGTGCAAGTATATAGGCCAATTTTGTAGACATACATTGCTATTTTTAGACAGTTGTTCATATCGCCAAAACATCATTTGTTTTTTGATTTATTTGTATTTTTTTTAGTGTATGAACATATGCTTGATTCAGAATAGCGACAAAGTCACACACACATACAGACATTTCAGGCGGAGGCTGCCCACTTGATGGCATCCTTCACAATTACAGCAGCCAAGCGGCAGCAGTAACGACGCGACGTTGACGCCAACGCCGACGCCGACGCCGACGCCAACGCAGGCGTCGACAGCGGCGGCAGAAACTGCTGTAGTTTCGTGTGGACAATGCTTGTGGCATGTCACTTTATTTGTATGTACGGCTTTGTCTGTGTGTGTGCGCCTTTTGTCTGCAAGTACTGTCTGTGTGTATGTGTGTGTGCAACAAGCCATAACTACAGATACAAGCATAAACAGTGGCAGGGGCAGAGGCAGAGGCAGGGGGAAGATGAGAACAACTCGTCCTCGAATGCTCAGCTCGTGTCGCTTTGGCTTTATTGTGAAACTTGCTTTTGCACAAAATTCCGTTGACTTCACCTCACACACACACACACACACGCACACACGCACACATATACACTCGCAGATAGTGTCTTAAGCCATACATCCATCTCACTCCCTGGTTGCATGCCACCAACATTGCAGTCAACTGCTGCGGCAACTGCCAGCATTTCATATTTGACTGATTGCGTTTGGTAATGTAGCCGGAAACACGTACATCACATGCACCATATACAGCATATAGTCCCACTGTGCCGTCAGCCCACTGTGCCCCAACATTGTCATCGGACGGATCAGGTTACGTTTTGGCAAAGAGTTGCACGTAAACTTTGATGCATGTGCAATTTTCGTGATGTGCACACATTATAGAGCAAACCGATCCAAAAGAGAGCAAAACAAAAGGCAATAGAAGGCAAGAATATAGATGGAGTAGAGGGAAGAAAGTTCAAAGATATGCTTTCTTCCATTCGCCATTTGCCTGTGGGCAGCTCAGCCACAGATAGTTTCGATAGCTCCAAATGCAATTAGAGCTTGCCACGCGCAACTTTGTCCAAGTTTTATTGTGTTTCGCCATTTCGCGCTTCATTAGTTTGGCTCTTAATAAAACTAAAATAAAACTGCATAACAACGAGCAGCTGCCGGCCAACTGAGAAAGGCCAATTATGCCATGTTATGCTCCAAACCGAAAAGTTTTCTCTTTCTCTTCCACTTTCTTTTGGCTTTAGCTGCGAGTGCGCTTGTTTTTCCATGCTTTTTTCATTGCAATCAATAAGAAATGCCACAATTGTGGCAAAACAAACGGCGCTTGCATATTTTGGGTTCTTTTGGATAATACAATAAAATTCAATTCAAGTTGGGTAACTCTTAAACTTGTAAAGATAATATAGTAGGTATTCGATTTAGCTATCTATCTATCGTTAAACTATTGAACAATGCTGCAAAAGTGCATTTCATATTCTGTAATACCCGTGCAGCTTTGTTTTTCATCTATTTTGAAATCAGCAAATAGAAACTAATATAGAATCGTACTCGCTTGATCTGCTTTCAAAACTCACTTATCAATATTGCATTTCCTATCCACCTGGTCAGGCATTAAATTCGATTCACTTTTACTGTTTGAAAAGCTACTATACCAGAGTTTTCCTTCACTTCAAAATGCTACTAAACATTGCAATTGTTTGGTGAAGCTGTAAATTTGATTGTAAATCAGCTTAAATTACGTCATTATTGCTTGTAATTAAAACTTCTAATGTAGTTTGCAAACAACAAGTCTAAAGTGCTGGAAATGTTACCTAATTAAAGTTACATATAGCTTTTATACTCTTCGATTTAAAGAAAATAAAAGTGATAAAAATATTATGCTAATAAATCTAAAAATCATTTTGTAGTGACAGAATTAAGGAATTCCAACAATAAATGGATTAAATTGAACTGTTTATGAGATACGAATATATTTACATATATTTTGTGTTTATTAGTTAATTTACATAGTGTAGCAGGCTGCTATGTAAATGCTGCAACATCGTAGTATTTAAGTATAGCCTAACTAGTATTTTAGTATTTAAGGATTTGTATCATATAAAAGCATGGTCACACTGTGGCCATTATTATTAATTAACTCCCACAATAGTATATAAGTATACGTGTAAAAAAAAGCAAACAACATATTGCTTATTTACCAGAAAAGTGTTATAGGTTAAAAAAAAGTGCGTTTCGAGATAAACGCATTTAAAGTTTTCAAGTGGAGCGACATATTCTCTCTCACGCTGTGTGTATTGAAGATAGGATAATGAAATTTTCACACAAGACAGATAAATAACCAATCAACATTAAGTAAAAAATCGGGTTTTTTTGGAGTTATGACACTCTTCTGGTAAATGAGCGATATATTTTCCTGCATAAAGTATCTCGTAATGTTACTCGTTATTGTTCGAAATTATCTACATATGCATTTGAAAGAATACTTTATCTTTCAATATTTTTGGATACCTAACTTTCCACGTATAAATGTTTTTACACTCTTATCCCAGCATTTTAAATAAAAATAAAATCGGAAAATGCTATTTTTTGCTATGTTTGACAATACTCGAAATTAGAAAACATAGCTTAGATTTCGCTATGGCAATTGAAAAAGTCATTTGTCCCTCACTATAAATTTAAGTACATCTATTTCACACTTCAATGTTCCAGCTTTTCCTCACTATATTTTGAAGATGCTCAGTGCCTAGGGTATCTTTTCACACATCATTTTGCCAACTCGAGAACACTGCTCAGGGCTATATCCCCGCACACACACTACAGTTTCCGATGCTTTGATGGCAATGCGTGTTGGTCTTTTTGCTGCTGTCGCATATTGGCTCAGAGTCGCATTTGCAGCTCATTTCGTTTTAAATTTAATTAAAGAAAAGTTTGCACAACCGCAACAGCAGCAGAAGCAGCAACTGCAACTTTTTCAAAGTAATTGTGGCAACTTTTCGTTGGTTTTGGCCAAAAAGAACGTGAAACTTGGAACTGCTAGATGTGAACTTGTTGGACTTTAGTGCAGAATTCGAAACCTTGGATATGTTGTTTTTTTTGTCTTCTTTGGTCTTTGACTTGGGTTACTTAGCACAGCCAGTTTATTAGCAGAATGAAGTGTTGGACTTTGGGAATCTGCGGCAGAGTGCGAACTTTTCAAATGTCTGTTTATTCTCTTAGTATATAGTAAGGTTATACTTAAATACGATTAGGATTAAGTAACACAGCGCATAACTAACTTAATTATGTATTCCCACAGCAAATCACCATTGGCATCCACTCCGGCGAAGTGGTCACCGGGGTCATCGGCAATCGCGTGCCACGTTATTGCCTCTTCGGCAACACCGTCAATCTCACAAGTCGCACGGAGACCACGGGAGTGCCCGGTCGCATCAACATCAGCGAGGAAACCTATCGGTGAGTACTGAGCAGAGCTCACAGATAACTCTCAACCTCTCACTTATGTACTCCTTACGCAAACAGTCAGATATGAACCGTTTAAATGCTCTTTGGATTACATGGAACTTATTTTTCTGTTATTGCTTTTGTTATTATTTGCTTGAATGCAGGCAAGGATTTTTAGCTTCTTCTTTTCGTTATTATTATTAATATTTTGGTATCAATATTATTATACTAAATATATGCACTTGTATGAATGTACTATGTATGTAATAAAATGACTATATTAATATTATATTATATTATTACCATACAAAAAAAATCCAAAATATTTTATATTTTTAAAAAAGAAAAAAATTTAATATACAATACTAATTATAAATTTTTATGAATAACAATTAATATATTCATTAATTAATTAAGTATAGTAGTATTAATGTATATTAATAATAGTACCAAAGTAAGAAAAACCGTTTGAGGTGAGTTTTTTATTATTTCGGTCTTCAAAAAGCGCTCAGTACGCGAGCACTCGATTTAATCATTCCTTATAATTGTTTTTTAAAAAGAAGAAACGCTTATTTAAATACATCCAACCGAAGCTCGTACTTTTCGGTTATATTACTGAGGAGATTGCAACGAATATAACGGTTGAGAGTTAGTTGCGAGCTGTGGTAACGAGGCAACTGCACCAACAGCTAACTAAGCTCTGTGGGCGGGCCACTCCCCTCATCCTTTTTGGCTTCATTAGCCAGCAAATAGGCGGCCACAGCCGCCTGTTTGGCCTCGTCGGTGATGGAACCGTTGCCAGCGGCCACAAAGGCAGCGACAGCTGCCTTCTCAGCATCCGTGACCGCCTCCAGTGCATGCACATGATTCTCACTCTCATCCTCGTCCTCATCCTCACTCTCTTCCTCGTCCTCGCCCTCGGCGCTGCTTATCGTTGGCAGTCGGGGCATGGCGTTTGTAATCCGCTGCACTTGAGGTGCATCGAGCTCCTCGGTTAGATCTATGTAGCGCTGCAGGCGCTTGGGCAAACGCAGTGTATCAATGCCGTTTGGCAGCTGATAATTTTTTCGCAGCACGTCGCGTATGTGGCAGCTGAAATGAAGAAGAAAGAAATGCATATGTTGCAGTTTATCTGAGTAATAGAATTGCCTTGAGCTGCTCAAGATGCGCTGCGCTTCTCTATGATTAAGGAGAAATCCCAGCGGCGGTTCTGTCTATCAATCTGTGTTATATATTTCATAAATTAATTTAAGTTTCACATAATAAGCTGTGAGCTGGAGAAAAAACGCGAGAAAAAATACACAGCAAAGTTCATGTGCTTAAAACTTTTGTTGTAAGAGAATTTCTATAAACTTTGGCTAAAAGTAAAGTTGCGCTTTTTGCGGCAGACGACAGAGGCGAAGCAGAGCGAAAAGAGTGTAAAAAGAAAACAAGTTCAAGTGGCGGAAATTGTGAGCGGATTTCTTGCTTTCTTTCTTTTTTGTTTGTTCAACTCGTATGCATATATATCGCTTACTTGATGCTTGACTATCTGGAAGGCATTATCTTAGCAAGGCCGCCAAAACTTTCTAATACTTTAGATTCAAGCAAGAATTTCGGCCAAGAGCTTCAAGTGGCATCATAAAACGCGATGTCAGCTAACAGGAAATGCTAATCGGGCGATTAAGCTGCCCTCAACGGTTGCACTTGAGGCAACTTTTAATGTATCTGTTAATTTGTCTTGTTACATTATTGAGGTTGTAAATTAAGTGCGCTTTTGTTTTGGCTCCTTTTAGTCTCTCTTGACACACACACACAGACAGCAATCAATGAAGCAACTCCCAAAGCGGAAGCTACTAAGCGACCATAAAAAAGCAACAATATTGCCTATTTGTGTGCCCACTTGACGTATGCGCAATGTAAAGTATACGCTGCATGGGGATTTTCTAGCGACTCATTAATCAACATATTTGAAATCTGAAGTAAAATAGATTCTAGGGAGATATTTAAAATCTATAATGAACTTGAACATTTTACAGAATCGGAGAACCTAAAAACCAGAATGATAGCACTTGGTGATAGTGTGGAAAGGGACGAGCTATCAAATGGTCTATCGGAGCTATCCGAGATCTAGGTAATCATACGAACGGAAATACAGGCATCGACTCAGCTTATCTTCCTGATCAAGAATATATACATATGTTGTTGTACGGTGCATTCCTGAGACTGTTACATACATTTCCCATTTGCACTGAATAGATTCGTTTCCACTTTTTTAAAGCACAGGGTCTAAACAAATAAAAATAAATAAAATGCCAAGTGCAAAAAGCAAACAAAGTCCGAAGTTGTCGGTAATGCAATTATATGCACATATTGATTGCTATACAAATATATATATATATATATATATAAATAAAGGGTTTCTCTGCTCTACGCTAAACACGTACAGTTGCGTTTGATATGCAAGAGAGCGCAGTGCCAACATTGACTGTGGCAAAACAAACGATGGCAAATCGTTGGGGATTTTATGTGACACGTAAGTTGGCAAATGCCAAATGGCAAATGCTAAACATGCGAAGCAAATAATATCAAACACCACAAGTTGCTGCAAATAGTCCAAGGAAAGTTGCAGCTACATCATGAATCCGAATCGGATTCGGATTCGGATAAGGAGTTGGAGTTACAGTGTGGCATCCCTAGCCTCAGGGGCAAAGTTTTTGCCAACTTATCAAATTAGTCGATAGCATGACAGTTTATCGATTAATGGCGAGCACTAATCAAATTTACAAGAAATTCAATTAAATTAAGCCAACAGCTGTTGGCTGCCGCGTGTTTGGTGTCTGGTTTCGCTATACGAGCATTTGATATCAGATATTTGCTTAAATTTCGAGTCGCACGCTAAAGCGTATTTCTAATACAGTCTGTGTGCAGAAGAAGAGGAAGACTGTGGGCCACATAATAAAAGGCCACGGACCCAAATAAAATGGCAACAAAAATTTCAGGCGTTAAGTTAGATTTTGGCAATTGCCAATTGCCACAGCAGCGTCAACAAAAATGGTTTGTCAAACTGTCTGTCAATCAGAGATTCAGGCCTCAACTCTCTGTCTGTCTGTGTCTCTCTGTCCGTCTGTCTGTCAGTCAGTCAGTCAGTCGGTGAGTGTGCTGCGACTTTTATACTTATTAAATTTTCCGGCTTATCAGTAAAGCTGTGAGACCCGTAGCCAAGTCAAGCAAGCGTTACGCACCAGCAACAATCTTAGCCAAAAGTAATTGAATAAAAAAAGTTTAACTTGTTGGCAACGTCAGCAGAGCCATGTGCTTTAGCCTGTCATCCAGTTGACAGTAAGCCGCCGTGCCATCATCATAGCAAAGTTGGCATTCATCCCATTGTTCTATCAACTCATCATGCCAGTCTGAACTTCAAAGACGACCGGACAGCCGGACAGCCGGGCTCCTAGACAGACATAACCCATAGCAAAAGTTGATAATTACTTACCGGCATAAATGTCGCAGCGTGGGCACGCCGTAGACCTGCTCCTTGCCAATGATTTTGTCAATTAAAAGACTTCTATAGCGCTCAAAGAACATTTCACGACGTGCTGCGTACAGTATAGGCTGTAATGAGATTAAGAACAATAGAAAGAGAGGGAGAAGAAAAGAAAGAGAGAGTGGGAAAGAGTAAAGGGGTAAGGTACACAAAGCATTTCATTTGTCTGCCAATTTGCCTACGGCATGTGAGTCAAAGTTTTTATTTACTGATGCGACTGCAGCACAATTTTAGATTCGCTGAGAGTATTTATAAAGGCACAGATATATTATCTTATTTAATTACGGATATCACACGACAAATTTAAAAGTAAGAGAGCGAAATTGGCAAAACTAGATTATTTTCTATGGTCAAAAAAATTTCAAAATACTTTAAATAAAATTTAAAAACTATATAGTACTTTTTCCTACGAGCTAGGCAAAGCCTGCAATATTGTATCCTTAATAGCTTTTCAGGATACTTAAATATAATAGTTGATTGTACATATTCTGATAGGGGCGTGGTATTCAAATTTTTAAATAAACTTGATCTGCGTATGGTATACAGGAACGGCTTTTTGTGAACATGAGAAAACCAAGCTGCTTATGACCTTCTACTTATTAGACTATGACGAAATATTGGCGAAATTATTTTTCAGAATGTTTGCTTGTATACTGAATTTACTGTACACTCACCTTAAAAGGCATTTCGATCATGGCCACATCTCGCAGCAATATCTTTAGGCACTGAACCAGTTCAGGGCAGTAATTGCGCCCATTCTCGATGAGTTTGTCGAGCAGGGCAATAATCACGGAAGTGCCTCCATCGGGCGGCTGTGGTGCGGCGCCATATCTGCAATGATAAGCGGTCACGAATGCGGCCAGTCTAACTGTTGGCTACGTGCAACGACCTGCCAGCTGCCAGCTGCCTGCTGCCTGCTGCCAGTTGCTAGTGTCTAGTTTCTAGCAGCTGCTGTCTGCTGTCTGCTGCCTGCGGAGTGGGCAACAGATGCCGGTTAGCAGTTGGCAGCTGGTGGGGCACGTAGTTGGTTAGCTTGCGGTCGGTGCAGAGAGCTGGGCAAATGTGCTGCGGTTGTTAACTGTAATTTGTAGACGACTTTGCCGAGGCGGCATTGAAGTGGGTTCGGATTGGTCTATGACTTTGGTTTGAGTGCTCGAACTGAAGCTGTTAGCGGCACAGAAAGGGGTGCTGAGAGGGAAGAGGCGGATATGAAGGTCACCAAGTAATAAATGTTGGACAGGTTGATAACACAATGTGCAAATGAAGTAATGAACAGGGCAGGCATCGCGGTCATGCAGTCGTCGTCCTGTCATATGCACACAACCTGGTTAACGGTGCGTACACTAAGAGAAAAGCCAAGTTGACTTAAACACGCTCATACTAGAATATTTGCCATTTGCAATTCAAGTGTTTTGATCTAAAATTCAAATCAAATTTCAAAATAAATACTTATTAAAAATAATATTTTTTTGCTGGCATTAGATACAGAAGAGTTAAACTTTGTGGCAAAACTTCATGACCCATGACACTGCGCGGATTTTTCATACTTTGCTTGGCCCTATTCCGATTGTTTGTGAGCACAGAGTTGCAAATTAGCTATCGAAAAGCACTTATCGCAATTGTCTAGTTAAAAATTTATGCAACATATTAATTTTGTTAAATTTCACACAGTTAAAGTTAAAGCAAAGAAAACTTGTTCGCTATTAAGAGCATTGGATAACAAAGAATAGAATACATATATAGTATAACAACTGAGTTCCGAAACATTTAACAAAAGAAAAGAAAACAAAACGGAATGGTAAAAAAAAAAACTAAATGAAAATCGTGTAAATGCGAACTTTAACTTGTTATATTGAGTTTCAAATTCACTCAATTAAAGATTTTTGTTAACACATTCTGGTTTAAAAGTTAGTTTCGAATAAATTTTTTTTAATTAAGCAAGAATTTCTTGATTTTTTTCTGAGTGCATGTGTGTTTTGTGTGGTATATTTGCGAAATGAAGTGCAAATGTATGTGTGTGGCGTGTGGCTGTGGCGTGTGGCTGTGGCGTGTGGCATGCGGTATTTGCCTCCTGCTAGATGCCCTAGATGACAGCAAATGCTACATGGGTAAAGGGCAAAATTGAAACAGCGAAACAGCAACAATGTTGTCGCATTTTCAAATTGAAAATTGCTTGTCAAAAAACGTAGAATGAACATGTATATCACTCGCTCACCTCGTATTCAGCTCATTTGCATTTCGTGCTGATAAACTGTGTAATTTATGTATTAAAATTTATTCAATTTAACAGTATTTATAGCACTGTCTCATTACTCACTGCAGACGAGTGATATACTACATTTGCATATTTCATGGCCAGCTTTCAATGAAAGTACAGCTGAGTAAATGCAGCCAAAATGCTCAAATCAAAAACGTAAACAATATCGAGAATTTATGGCCCCATCAGCAGCCAAATCAATCGTGAAGTGAGCCAACAAGGCGTTGTAGCAGAAACAGCAAAAAACACTCAAATGGGAGCTTGTCTCTATCTCTGTTCCCTCACTTTGCCCTCTCAATAGACGCCTATCTCGTCCTCTCGTTATCAAGTACACTGCATAGACTGCAGTCAAGTCGGAAATATTCGATTCTGTTTATGAATACTCTAGACTTGCTTAGACTGCTGTTTTAAATTATGCAGGCGTTGTCAGATGGCAGAATTTTATCTCAGTAAAATGCAGCCAACATCGCTCTATGACAATGCAGCACGTAATATTGCCAAAAAGAAAACAAAAAATATAATTCTAAGTACTGTGGTAAGATGGCTCGATAAAAGTTTCCCTGATATGCTTAAAAAATATAAGATTTTGGCCGCAAAAATACCTTATTTCTTATTATCCATAATTTCTTATTGAATTTTAAAGTTAGCATAGGGCTTTCAATAATAACGATTCAACTTGGAAATACCTATATAAATAATTTGAAATAATGTTGCAAATTAAAAATATAATATATAATATTTATTATTCAGCATGATGTTAAGGATTTCAGTGATCGGTACACATATTACTTATAATTTTTAATTTGAATAGCTAAATAATTTAAAATCAATAATAAAAACTTCAGAAAGTAGATTCAAATTGTCTCAAATTTGTGTTCTGAATCTGGATTTTCTTGAATTTATATTCTGAATCTGATTAAATAAATATTCGCAGAGTGTTACGACTTCGTGTTGTTTGTGTGTCATTTTGTTTGTTTCACTTTTCAATGCTGAACTGATTGCAATTGCCATTTCGTGTTGTTTTGGCTGGAAATCAATATTCGTGTGTTTTATGCAAAAGTATACTTTTTGGCGCTGCATCAAAAATTGAAAGCGCTTCAGCACGCTGCCAAAAGCTGTGGCAAGCAATGAGGCGTGGCTGTTGCAAGCACACAGCAGCCGGAGCAACAACAGCAGCAACATGAATAGGAAATGCACAACGGGCAATATCAAGTTATAAAACAATAAATTGCCAACCACAGTGGAGACTGGCGAGTGGCGAGCGCAGCGTATAGTGGGAGGTAGAGGTGGATGCTGCGGCTGAGTCAGAACATGGAGCTGAGCACCCAAAACCAGAGCCAAGGACAGCGACCGTACATCTCGGAGAACTATACAAAACTGCAAACGCTTACATATAAATTTTATGAATTTTATTCGTTGCTGTTGTAGCCTCAACTGCTGCATCCGTTGTTGGTGTTGTTGTTGTTGTTGTTGTTGGGTGCACACTCATAAGTTGTGGCAAAGCTGCTTTCGCTGTCGACCATGAGACACAGCGGAGACGCCGCCCTGTGTCATGCAAATTCGCTTTGGCAGCGTCTTTCATATTTAATGTTAATATTTGCGTCTCTCAAGTGCGCCCTAACGCATCGCAAAGCCATGCAGCGTGTTCTGCCGAGACGCCTGATGGCATTGTCAGTCGCATTACTTGATTATGCTAAGCGATGCGCAGCGTTTTATGCTGCATATATTACTTGGCGGCGCCACCAAGTGCCGCTCGCTTAGCACGAAGTTGCGGCAACCGTGATAATTGAAGTAGCTAACCATCCAGAACACCTCATCGCCAACGCGTCCACAACAATAAGACAGATAAACCCAAGAAAAAATAAAAAACAAAACCTACACAAAAAACAAGACAACCTATGTTAAGTTTAAATTGGGGGAAAAAAAAGTGACTAAAAATAATGGCTAATTCAGTAACTAGGTAAGCTAAACCTTTGTTTATGCTCAGATAAATCAAGAACCTTAAAATAATTAATGTTTGTTGCTCTAAATTGAAATATTTGAATGCAAAATCGATATTTATGACAGCGTTTATTTTTGCTTGTTCATATGAGCAACATTTTAGTTCATATATATACTATATTACGATTATAACAAATAATTAGTTCTTATATTTATCTTATGCTTCGGTAATAAATCAAAAAGACGGAAAACAGAAAAAAATCCTTAAAAAAAGCTAAATGTATTGCTATAAACCTTTGGAAAATTTTCAAATGCTGCATCTAGCAATAATAAACAAGCTAAATGAAATCACTGAAGACAACTATTAGGAAAAAATTATATTGTTAATAAAAGTATAATTTGCAATTAATCGATGTCCTATTTTTAATGCACTCGAATAATGCACGCTTTCAAAAATGCCCATAGAACGCATATCAATATTAGCTACGATGTAAATGATAAATTCCATTAGTGTTTCATGCAATTAATGAATGCAAATAGGATAAAAAAAACAAGATTTTTTCTGCATCGGGGTCGTTTCAATTTTTTCCGCAAATACCATTTCATAAACGGACAGATCCGTCCGCAAAAAGGACAAGTGGGCAGCACTGCCAAGTTGCCTATCCTTGCCTTACCTGAGCAATATGAGCAGCAGTTCCGGCGCATTTGCCTGCAGTGCGATGCGCAGGGGCGAGGAGCGGCAGCAGGACTCAATGGGCACATCAATAAATCTGCAAAACGACAAATGCACAAAGAGAAATACGTAGTTAGTTTTTTCCCTGCTTCCTTTGTAAATGTAAAAAGTTGTATGTGTGTGTGTGTGTGCGCTTAGGCCACACTCTGTTGCCGTAATTGCCGCCCACAGAGCTGTCCTTAAAAGCCAACCAAATGACTGGGCCTGCATTAGACCAACAGCAAAAAGGAGTTGAAGTTGGGCAGCACAAACTGCCACAGCCAATGTTAAAGGCAAATTAAGCTGCTCGCCTGTTGCTGCCAGCCTTTTTGCAAGTTTCTTTTGCCTTTTTGTTTTTGCCTTTTTTCGGTTTTACGCATATGCTGTAAGCTCTGGGCCCAAAGCAAGCAGAGTCTCAATATTGCGTATACGCCAAGTTGGGCGTGTTGTTCCATAGAGGCATTAGCATGTACAGAGTGTGCACTTCAAGAGCTTTGCCGCACGTACACATACAAATACAAAGACACACAGACACCCTCACGAACACACACATACGCATAGTTCAACTTGTATGTGTAGCATTGTTTGCGCCTCTGTACGCTTTTTATGTCTACGCATAAAAGTAGACAAATAAAAGCTGAAAACCACAATAAAGCGACATCAGCACACATTCAGGTGATTTTCCCATACACATACACACATTAAAATATACATATATACCAAAATACACACACATACACACACAGACAGCACGCTTTAACACTTTTGCTGTTGGCAAATGTAAATTTCAGACAAATTACTTTACAAAAGTCTGTAAGCTGAAATTCATTGGACTTTCAGTTAATGCGTAATGTGGAGGAACTTTTGTGTATATTTTATTGGAAAATGAAGAAGACGCAACTGATGATGTTAATTGGAGGCAAATAAAGTTTCGTATTTCCCAGATCAATGTTCAAGGTATATAAATATATAATCATTTAAAACGTAATTGAAGTTTTCATGGTGAATACATCGTTGAGTGTTCTTGAATTAAATTAAATTAAGGACTATTATAGTCTTTGTATTCTGATTAATTAAAAATATTAAGTCAATTTTAATATTGAGCAATATCGTCTTATTTATTTCAAGCATGCAAACCACATCAATGATAAACTTTAACATAGTCAGAGTATCTAAGATTTTTCTAATCTCAAGCCGAACTCATGGGGACCAAAAGCATAGCCAAATTAAATTAAATAATAATACATTTTACAACACTATCTACAAATATTTTCAAATAGTTATAATGACATTTAAGTTTCCCATTAATCAATTATATGCCAACAAACATACAACCCATTAAACCATTAGCTACTGCTGTCAACCATGTTGTTCAACATGGCGTATGCTTATCTTAAAGTGGTTGCTTGACTGTGTTTCTTGGCTTGTAATTAAGAATTTTAACTGGTTGCATCTGACAGATGCTCAGCTAAACACATGTACAGAAAACATGCACATACTTATGCAAAATATTTATGCGAGTATATGTGTATATATTTATATACCAAGTGCGTTTACTGGATTAGAGCTGGTTAAATTCTTTAATGAAATTTGGCAACGTTGCCTTGTGCAACTTTAGGGGCATGCGACAAAAATGTTTATTATCGCATTGCTTACTTTTGCTTTCTTTACTTACACACACACACACACACACAGTTGCAGATATTAATGCCCATTCATTTGTGTTGTTGTGGCTAAAGACTGTGTTAAGTCAGAGCATCAAGTGTGAGCGGGCATCATAAATATGCTCTTAATGTTTGTCACTCAGCTGTCTCTATGTGTGTATATGTGTATATATGTGTGCCTGTGTGGATTTGTGTGCTAGTATGTGTGTATCAGTGCTTGAATTTTAGTCTGGCACCAGCAGCTTTGTGCGCTTATTACACGCATTTTTGACTTTAATCCTCCCAAGTGCTGGCAAACAAAGCCAAAATAACAAAGGTTTACATCGCTGCCTGTTGGTTTTCAGCTTATCGCAACACACACACACAGTGACATACATACGCACAAATGTTCATAAATCTACTGGCAGCTAAAAAATGAGACAAGCACAACGAGCTGAACTCGATGTTAGAAGTGAAAATCTTAATTATACATGACAGCAGCAGCAGCCCAAGAAACGAAACGCCCGAGATTGAAAGCCACACGCGGCCATTGTTTAAATGAATGTTTGTGTATGTGAGCGTGTGTGTGTGTGTGTGTGTGTGTGTGACATGTGCTTGTAAAGTGTCGCCATCTTTTACTCAATTATGTCTGACAAACATGCACGACGAACAAACAATGCCAGGCCATATGTATTAATTTAATTAAAATCCTTTTATTTGCCATTTACTCTCTGCTTTGCCGTTGTTTTTCCTAATTTCCCAAAAGGTTGTCAGTTATATTTACACATATATAAATGTACAGTTTGCCTCTGTAAATTGTTAGACAAATATTCACTACAACTTTTGTATCTTTTATACAACCTATTCTCGTTTTAAATAGACTATTCGTACCGAGGTCACAAACATTATACCAACAACTTTACAGAGAGATTTAATCTATTGTGTACTAGAAAATATAGAAAAACTTAAATAAATATGATATTTTGACCATTTTCTGCTAATCTACAGTTCTGGGATTAAAAAAAAAAGTAATGTTAATCGAATAGTATAAACTGAACCCGAGCATCGTTAAGTGATAAATTATAATTAAAGCACAATACTAATTCGAATACACCATAACTTACAGTTTGGAAAGGTATTGCATAAAACAGACTACAACCGATAAGGACGGAATAAATTAGTGGGGCGCAAGGCTTCAGTCGGACGTAACCGACAGTATGAGAAACTGTTGTCTGTGTTTTAATAATAAATAAATGCATTGTGGTTTTCTGCGGCTAGCGTTAAAAAATTAGGGGTATATCGAAATGCCAAAACAAACGTGATCCGCATACAGCTGGAGAGAACCTACATACCAAACACGACGCCTTTAGATCTTAATGTTTGCCAGACGGACATGGCTATAGAATATATAGACTGAATTACGTATACTTTGTGTGGTCTGCAAATTCTCCTTCCAATTGTTACCCTCATATCTTATTTGCACTGAAATAATTCCCATTTTTGTACTTTTTCGAAGTACATGGTATACAAATGCACACCTCTTTACATACTCTTACATCCAAATGCCTTTTGGCATACTACATATTTTACGTTCTTTTATTTTTGCATTTCAAACTACATTTGGTCAGCTATGAATATGCATAGTTTTTGGCAGTCATAACTTTTGGTTAAATTTAATACCACTTGGTTCGCTTTCAAGTGGTGAACATTGAAATAGTTGCCATTTATTTCGGATTCCTTGGTCAACAACATTTCCTAGGAGAGTTTTTGGTTTTGTTGCCAATTAGCCAGACTAGCGCCAGCTCGTGTGCTGCCACAGGCATACAAGCAACAACAACATTGAGTCGAAAAACACAAAATCCCATATACGTGCACTCGAACACGCAATAGAACAAAATAACAAGCAACAAAATGTTGCAACTGCCACAAGCATTGTCAACGCTTGCTTGCCAAGAGAGTACGAAGTGGAAGTACTTTTCAACAGCCAAAAATTTGTTTTGTTTTCCGTTCGTTTTGCCTGTTTTTTTTGCATGCTGCGTCATAGCCATAAATCCGACACGCTGTCAACTCACCTGAGCTGGCACTCCTGCTCGAAACGCGGTATCCACACGGGCAGCGTGAGATGTTCGCGTGTTGCATGCTTCAAAAAATAAACCATGGCGCGCACATTCTCATGCTAGCGGAAACAGGCAAGATAGAGAGAATATTTCGAGATTCTTAGAAGCGGCTTACCTGATCCAGAAAATCGCTCCTCCATCCGGCTATGAAATGTGGAGCATGTGTTCCGAACAATGCGCCCAGAAAAATCCGCTCAAACGTCTTCTCGCATTCATAAATGGCCACTGTGGAGCAGAGAAACGAAAAAAGCTGTAGTAGGCACAGAGGTTTCTTCAATTATACCATAAATTTTAAAAGAGACTGTGTCAACAAAGAAGCCAATCAGTGCGCAGACCCTTTGCCAAGTTTTCCACACCCAAAGTCAAAGTTAAGGGTCGTCACACGCACAAAGTCGTCTTAATAGATACTCAAAAACGATAAACAACTAGTGTAGTCCAAAAACCAAAAAGGACGACACAAATCAGTCGTGTGGAAGCCTACAGTCGGACGTAACCGACTCTAATAGACCCTGTACTTTTTGTTTCAATAATCTCTGCACTGCTTCGGGCTACGTGCGAAATTATACATTCAAACTTCCTTTTCAAACTTTAGGGCCAACAAATTGGATCCCAGAAATCGGGATTACGACTGTAATATTATTACCTTGCTCGGCTCTCTTTAGCTATTTCAGATTGTATCTTAATCTATTAATATGGGTAGCTAAAAGCATTAAATATCGAGCCCTTCCCGCGAAAAAAACGTAACCAACAAAAGCAAATTTTACAGGAAAACGTTTTTTTCGCGAGAACGCGTCTGAAATTCGCAGCAAATCTGGCGCTTGCGATATAATTGACAGGCTGATATCTCAGTAAATACGCAAGATAAAATTATGAAATTTTTTGTGTAGATGAGTTGGATGATTATGAACATAATTGCATCAAAAACCGAAAATCGAAAAAATGTTGGTTACGTCTTTTTCGCGGAAAGGGCTCGATATGATCATCGGAATCGATGGGATCACAACTTAAAGCTTCAATTTTATTAATCAATTTAGGCAATTATTACATATTAAAATAATGCAATAAATGTAAATGTTCAAAGTATTTGCTTTGTGATAGTAACTGCACTCCCGACTGCAGCATGCATCTAGTTGTTGCTTGCACCATTTTTTGGCAGCACACATGCTAAACAGTGGCCACCTGCAGTGGCAGTGGCAGCCACAAAATGAAGTCGGCAACAGAAGCAACAGGAGCCAACTGGAAACGGAAGTGTGGCGTAACGGAAGCTAACAAAATGTCAGCAGCCGAAAATTGTTTGTAAAAACGAGTTGGGCTGCCAATCATAGCTGCAACCAAGGGCAACAGAAGGGAAGAAGAGGAAGCACTTCTGTTGCAGTCGGAAAATCGTGGAAATCGTGCAATCAAAAAGCAAGTTTTTTATCGCATGATACACGGACAAAAGGCAAGAGAGCATAAGCAAGCTCACGCATACTAGTAGTATCAGGCAGACTTGGCGGGAGCCTTGGCATTAATTCCGTCAGTCTTCAGGCTGGCAAATTTACGCAGCATTTTAATTAGAGGCAACACGCACAACGCGAGCTCTTGTGCCAGGGCCCCCAAATAGCTTGCAACACTTTGAGGCACTTTACAAGTTTTACGATGCAACAAGGAATAAAGGCTGGAACTACTCGAAAAGTAGCAGCATTAGCAACACTTTCACATCAACTTTAACGCAATTTCAGCTTGGCAATTAGCAGAAACACGTGATTAAATGTATAAGATACTGAAATCCTCCTGGAATACCAGCTTGTTGCTGCTTACGAGCGCTATAATCTGATGCGATGTCATAAAATTCATTAAAATATGCAAAACAACAGACCATGCCCCACAGCATACAGCACACACCTTTCACACATACTCACATATCTTTCACACACGCACACATACACATTCACAAACCCTTGCATACATGCAGCCAATTTTTTTTTTTTTTTTTGTACGGTATTAAATTATTAAGTTTGTGCTTTTGACTTACCCAACAGTTGAACGACCACCTCAGAGTCGCGTACACCCCAGTCCCAACAGGTGCGCAGAGCAATATACAAAATGTTGTGATACTTTCCCATAAGGCACACCTAAGGGATTCAGATATATGTACATATATAGAGGGACGCACACATAAATAAAGTTTTTGCATTTAAATTTAGATTAAATGCTAGCCAAGGCTATACTATATGTGCTTCACTCGAATTTGGTTGGGATTATGCAAGAGTTATGTGTGCTAACTTTGAATCCGAAACATGTAATCAACAAATTAAGTACAAGAGCCATTCATGTTATATTTATGATATGCAAAAATCCCCCATTTCTATACATAAAAGAAGCTTATATTTTAAATAAATTATATGTTGCTTAGACATGACTTCGCCGAGTATCTTATTAAAAGAGTTTAAATCTAATTAGAGTATTAAATACTTAACAATTTTGTAATAAATTGGAATGAATTACAATCATTTATGTACATTTTAAAGATAAAATTAATTTTGGCATCGACTTGAAAAGAATGCTAAGCTTGCTTTTGAAAGTTAAATACAATTTAAAAAAAACTTTCTCCATTGAATCTTAAATGTTTCACGCCGCAAACTTTGGCGTTTAGCTTGATTAAGATTGCTGAGAATTTGCACTTGAACAACTCGCAAGGAAATGGAAGTGCAAACGTAGCTTTATCTTTTCTTTGGATAATTTAAATTGTTCGATATAAAACTTTAGTATAGCAATGTCGACTAAGGAAGGTCAACAGAGAAAATTCAAATAAAAACTTAAAATTATATATAAACATAATCTAGAAATAAACTAAAAAATTAAAAAATTAAATAAAATATATGTCGACTAAAGCCAGTTAACAAAGACAAGTGAAAAATTAATTTTAGCAATTAATTATAATAATAAAATAATGTCGACTAAATGTAAATTAAGCATAAGTCTAATATGAAAGATTAACAAAATCTGGGAATAAAATACGAAACCAAATCAAGCAGTCTAAAGTTGATGGTTAGTTGGAGTTAAGTTAGATATTTTAAAATAGCGCACTCAATAGAGAGTAAAGAGGAATTTGAATCGAATACATTTTTTGATTAAAATAAAAGCGTGAGAGATTAAATACTAACCAACTTTAAAGTGTGTTAATTTGGTTACCTTCAAACTACCAAACATTAAATATACAAAACTGGCTAGGCTTAAAATTCACATGATTATATTTGCAACAATACTGTTTATCTATATGCCTTACATTTGTATTATCTTCCTTGGCCAAACGATGATATCGCAGGGCTGCAATCACAGCAATGGCGGCTACCTCATCCGTTGGCACATTCTGTCCGTCGCTGCAGCCTTTGATGATGGCGCTCAGGTGATCGAGTACATCACGTCGTGCTTGGCGATCCTGCAGGCCGTTGCGCGTGATTTGCTCGAAGGTATCATTGAAGAAGCATTCGAATATATAATCCATGACCAGTTGACGGCGTGGCGTTTTGCCACACTGCTGATAACTGGCACGTCTGATTGCCCGGAAGTCGTACAAGTGCTCTGGTAATGGCCAAAGCAACAAAAGCGAAGCCAATTGGATTTTTAATTGACTTACAAACTGCCGGAATGCCTTGAGCAACTGCAAAAACATGTTACATTTCAATTCAAATTAAGAAATAATAAATTTCAACTGAACACGATAAGTTTTTCAAAGTTAACACAACAACCAAAAAGACGTTACGCCAAGTTTCGCACACGGAAACGAATAAATTGCGACCATCGAAGAACGCAAACTTCCATGGTAGAGCATTGGGCCGCAGGAATTGGCTTGAGGGTGAGCACTGCACACAAATTGGCAGAGTCTCTCTCAGAGAGAGAGAGAGAGAGAGAGAGAAAGGGAGGAAGATAGAGACAGAGAGAGAGAGAGAGAGAGAGAGAGAGTGAAAGTCAGACCTCAAGGCATTGCCGTCGCTCATCACTCTGCGCTCTTTTTATTGATTTTTTTCATGCTGGCAATAATAACCAGCAAGGACGGTGTAGATCAGTCGGATGCGCGTGACTGTTTAATACATGTGTAGAATTATAAAAATATTTTAGTTTTGTTTGTACCATGCTTTAATGGTCAAGCAATTAATTTTTTTGGATTTGCAATTTTTGATGAAATTTTGTTCCTAATATAGGTATATTAATGTACCTAATTAACCTTACGATAGTAAGTATCGGGAAGGGCTCGATATATTCTTTTGTCTGTTGCAACTATTTACACAAGTTATTATTATTTTAATCCATTTCGTGGGTACAGTGTATAAAAAACCAAACAGCACGCTTGAACGTTATAACATTTGTATAAATCGTGCATCGTAAATAAATAAAACTTCGCCAATATTTACATTTAATTAATCCAAAAAACCACAACACAATGCAACTGGCAAAATCAATTTGCAATTATTGTATTATATTTGAGCCACCAGATCGAACAGGTGTCAGGTAACGACACCTTTTAGGAATTATTTATTTAACATTAGTAATTAGTTTCATTTAATTTAATTTGCTGAAATTAAATTTTTTTTATATTATTTGATAGCAGAGAATTTCGCGCACTTCAACAGACGCCAATATACTGAACAGACAAAATAAGCCAACAACAAAAGTAATAGCAAACAAATGCTTTGCTGAGCGGCAGTGTTGTCTGTGTTCCATAAAAATAAACCAAAAATAGCTAAATATAACATTTACAATATTTTTTCATTTGTTACAAATTAGATGTTTAAAAGGGGGGAAAAAATAATATAACGAAAAATAAAGTAACTTCAAATGCACCGGAATCACATAAAATAATTTCAAATAGGATAAATGGTTTATTGTAATTAATATTGTGATTCTAATTGTTTAAAGTCTAAACCTTACAAATTAATTTGTTTTATTTTTTTGAAAAGCGAATAAAATGTGTATGCTGTGAAACATTTTATACTTGTACAATAACACTTTAATTTTTATACACTTACGACTAGAACACTCTAAATAAAAGTTTCAAATATGCCAGTCTTCTGATTATAAGCTATATAAGTTAATAAAAGCTATATAAGCGTTTCCTTATATTTATATGCTAGGTCTAGCTATAAATAAGCTAATCGGACAACACTGCTTAGCTGTTGCCTCTCTTCTACAATCGCCCTTGCATTGTCATGCTCTTTACCTTGCCCTTCCGTGTCCCTCCGCTCTCTTGCTTATTCACACAAAGTCTAAGCTCTTTCGATTTATTTTTTCAGCTTAAATAAATTTACTTTGTTTTCACAGATACGGAAGCGTATCCGTATTATATTTCGCAGCAAGAAAAATACGTTTATTTATTTCAATTAAGATACAGATGTTTTCAATTCATTTTCACAATTGATTTCGCTATTATGATAGATTAAGATAGAATTAATTTCATTGAATTCTTCCATTGAAAATATACGCATATATATATGAAAGTTTTATACAAATTTCAATTAACAGGATAATTAATTCACCGCATTACAATAATATTTTCATTATTTGACGTATGAATTTATTGCATATTTAAATTGTGGTACTTTGTATAATATTTACTTTGACATTCTGAAATTCATTATTGCATTCAGTTAAGCATTATTATTGCAATCAAGCCTTATCGACTCAACCTGCAATAATTTGTCGATTGATTTGCATATCATTTGTCGGCTTATAGCATGTCGAGTGTAAAGTGAACACAATATCTCAAATATTTACCCTGCTGGTTGAGCAAAAGATAAACAGAGCTATGAATTTAATTAAGACAATAATTAAATAATATCTACATGCATTCATCACTACCTGCCTGCGTTAGGTTAATCAGTTGCATAAACAAATGATGATAAGGTGTGCTCGACACCAAAGTGCATAATTAAAAGCCTTTAATTAAATCCATCCACAAAGAATTGCCTGCATTAAAAAACTCGTTAGTGTTCATGTGCTGCGATTTTGTGGCCGACTGAGCCAATTGCCTTTGTTGTCATTGTGCCATGGAGTAAATTCAATTAAATGTGAATGCATTCGGTTATTGAGGGAAAATTGGTGTGTTCGAATACACGTGTATCGGGTATTTACATAAAATGTTGTGGCTCCATGCATCGGAAACAGAAATGCAACCGCAACAAGCCCGTCATAATTCGTTCAAATACAGAACAAATAACAAATAATAAAATTGCAAGTCTGGGTTCGAATAAAAAAGATGAAAGAGAATAATTGATGGATAAATTCGGCTGGTCAGATATCAAATACCTTATAATTTAAAAAACATAAAACTATCTGTATATGGAAGTAGCTTTCAGTGAGTTTAAAAACTAAATTTAAAAATAAATTAAATTTATTTTATATTTAAACTATATTTATAAGAAACATTTGACAAACAGAATGAATCTATGGATTTATAAAGAATGCACGGAATATGGTTTAGTACTTTACAAATAAAAAAAAGTATATTACCATTGACAGATAACTTATATATAGTTAATATTTAGTATTGATATTTTCTTTTGATGCGTTGCCTAAAGGATTTGAACATATCTTCAGAGAAATTATTATATAGAAAATCTGAGAGAAGTGATCCAGTCCCAACTTATGATTGCAATTACTTGAATTTATTAATTTTTTTGTGCACAGTTTTCAAAAGAGAAAAAATGAAAAGCTTTATGAAAGTTTTGCGAATTTTTTGAAGCAGAACTTTTATTTTATTTAAAATTTGCTTTGCACTGCTATAAAACTTCAATTGCAACTATTTGTTGAAGCACCCACATCAACCGACAGCTGGCTGTCAATTTGAACAGCAGGGCAGCCCAAGCAATTCCGCACGCCAATATACTGTAGATAGACCGTAATTCAAATTCCGTTTAGCAGCAGCATGCCAAGGTCCTAAATCATATTCAAGAGCAATGCCATTTTTCTTTCTGCTTGCAGCCTGCTGTGTCAAGAGATCAACCAGGACGATTCATTTCATCTGGAGTACCGCGGCCCCGTCATCATGAAGGGCAAGCCGACGCCCATGGACTGTTGGTTTCTGACACGTGCCACCAGTGTGGCAACTGCCAGCGGCAACGGCAGCCTCGATTCGCCACTGTTGCAACCCAGTGCAATGGGTCATGCCAGCGTCTCACGTACTTCCTCAGCGAGTGGCAGTGCTGGGGCAGCAGCAGGAGTCGCAACGACGCATCCTTCGGATGCATAGAATAGACACAAGGATGCATCCGGCTGCTGCTCTAATATACTGTAAAGTTGGCGCTGCAAAGTCTACGTGTTCTCCTAACTTCAGAAGCGACTGTACTAGCTGTGTGTGTGTGTGTGTGTGCGTGTGTGTGTGTGAGCCTTAGCCACTTAACCACTTCATTTCGACGGCTTTGTATACGCTGCAACTTGGCCTGCATATGATTGCGGCGGAGCAGGCAACAGCAACAGGAACAATGACAACTGCTGCATCTTTGGATCGTTGTTCAAGGTAATTTATGTTAATGCTCTTCTATCTGCCGCCTACTCAAGTCACTGTTGTTGTTGGCGGTGCTAGTTATTTAACAAATGATTTACATTTACATTTGTTCAGCTGGTGGTAATACGCTGCGTATGCGTAATTTATGGCATATTTACTCCGCTTATTTGTACGGCATAAATCAAAGCGCAATCTCAGTCGGCATGATGCTTATGCTGTTCGATTAGTGTTGAAACTCTAGGCAGCATTTGATGACTTGTCATAAAAAATGACGAGTATAGTTTGGCATAGCCAACTACAAGTTCTCGCTTGCCACATGCCACATGCCACTTACTATTTACTGCTGGTCGCATGCCGCATGCCACTTGCACGCTGTTTGCACAGTTGACACTAAACTAGATAAGTCCAAAACAACTCAATATAAAAGCCATAATATGGCAAACAGTTAAATATATCTGCTACAGCACACACAACGCTGAGAGGCTCTGCGCCTTGTGTAGCATTTTCCAGCTGCCTGGTTGCATGCTCTTGGCCTGCCCAAAAAGGATTGTCAACAGTGTTCCAGCATCCGCTCGAGCCCAATGTTTGCATTTATTTGCTCTGTGTGTGCTTTTTGTTTACAAACTTTGGCTAGCTGAACCGTTAGCTGAGCTGTTAGCGGAGCGTTATACTATATCTCTGCAAAAGACCACAACAGGCCCTACTTAAAACTGTGAGAAGAGCGGCGAGGGGGCAGAGCGCAGTGTCTAAAAATACGAGAAGGAGAGCTGGAATTTAACACATATTTTCGTATCAAATATTTGGCATAAACAAACAGCCGCAAAAGCAGAAAGGCTTCCAGACAAAACTGCGGCAGTTATAAATACACACATAAACATAAGCATGTGCGAGGGTAGATTGAGCAGTAAGACAAACCTTAAACTATAAAATTTTTAAAAAATAATGGCAAAGTATAAAGATAAAGTACTTACATATTTTAAATTTCAAAACTAAACGTAGGTAGATACATATTATTTAATCTGTATCTTAGGAAATATGGTATCTAATATAGACTGTTTGGCTTTTAAGCAATAGATTTTGGTTGGATATGATTAAAAACCAGTAGATCCAGCAGATCAGTTGACCAATTCACAGCATTAATGGACAATGCTATAGGCTACATACATTCCAAATAAAAAATTCGTAGTTTTAAAGTTGTGGCTGAAACGATTTTTGCCGTAAGTGAGGAAAGAAAGAGAGGTATCAAAAATATAAATCAAGCTTAAAAGCTCTTATATAGTAGTTTGCAAGATCCAGGTGTTCATACGGTAGGACAGACGGATTGACACGGACATGGCTATATCGACTCAACTCTTCGGCCAGTCAATAATATATCATGCCTCCTTAAGGTTCTATAGAGTGTGTTCATGCAGATATTGTATAGTTAACACTGAAAAATATTTAGTGACAGAGAAAAACTTGCACTGCATGGTTATGTGAAAACGTTTTAAAATTGTACATTGCATGCAACTGTTGACATAACTGTAACTGCCCTCGCAGCAATGTAGCTGAAGTTTATCTTTAGCCCAAAACTTTGTTAATGTATATGACATTGAGGCAAAGTGAATCGCATTAAACGCCCACCATCCATGCATAGATACAGCTATAGCTTCAACTAAAGATAGAAACACAGATACAGACTCAGAAAAAAGCCAATGCCACAGATACAGATACAAAAACAAATTGCGAGCGAGTTGTTAGACTTGCATACAGATTGTGTTGGCCCTACTTAGCCTATTGGCCCTGTTTCAACGCTCGGCAGACATTTTATATCGGCTCTCAGTCAGTGTTTATGGCCTCAATATGGGCACATTATCGTTAAATGCCAACAATCCCAACAACAGTAACAATAACAACAATAACAATAACAACAATGCAATTTGATGACTCGAAAGTTGGCAAGCATTTTGATGATGATGCAAGGCTGTGTGTTTCATATCTAACGACTCCTCGTTAAAAATGGATTAACATTGATTAGCTGTTTCAAAAATATCACGTTTTTCTGCACTATTCCCCCGGCAAGAACAATTCTGATAATTAAAAGGGTAAATGGAAATGTTTGTTGCACAGCAACGAAAAATTTAAATAAATCAAATTTATGGTTTGCAGCTCATTTGAATTTATAACGAAGAGCCTACAGAACCAGCGAGGATATTAAGGTCATTACAAAAATATTGTTGTATCTCATGAGCGAGGGGAATAAGGGGGAAGTAAGGAAAGGCAGCAAATTAAATATGCTTCGCTGGTTTGGTCAAATTCCGGCAACACTTTCGCCACTGTCAGCTGGATGACATCCGGTGTTCATGGCTGTATCCTCCAACCTTATGGCACTTCCTCATTTCTTTCTCTTTTTTTATGCTCTGCTTGTCATTTTTCTTCATTTCTTCTATTTAGCTTTTATTTATTCTACGCATCCGGCTTATTTGTGCAGGATGTTGCCGCAGGTTTGTTGCCTTTTTGCTTTGTTATATGCTTCTCAAGATTAAAGATATACATTGTATATTTTTAAAGGGATTCCAGCAAGATTTGTCGCCGCAGAAATGACAGCAAACTCTAGCAACTATTGGTTTTTCTCAGTGCACGTGCATTGAGTTGAGCTGCACCCAAGCCAAATAGAAACTTTAATGAGCTTTTAATTAAGCTTTGCTTTACGTGCACACACAGAGTTTTTCACAGGATTTTTCCTTTTTCTGCACATGCAAGGCGTCTCAGCGCTGTCAGCTCATTTATCATAGGGCGCTCCATTCAATCATTTGCTGTCTGTATTTTTCTATACCTAATGCTGGCACAACCATCCATCAATATATTGAGATGTATATTATTATTATTTTTATTTATATTTATTTTCATTTGTCCTCGCACAATTTCCCCAGCTGCACGCATCGCTTACATTTCAAATACTCAAATGCAAATCGCAAAAACCAATCAAATAAATATTTGCCTAACTAAATACAACATAAACTTGACGTAGGCTTACGGCGTGACCTGGTTTTCCCACTCAACCAGAACCCGAATCGGAACCCGGGCCAGACCGGGTCTGCCTGGGCATCTCCTTTTCAAGGCCATTGCGTGGCAGTCTTATAAAAAATTTAGTTGAAATTGCGAGTGGCTGGCGCTGGTTGTGCCTCAACTTCTACTTTTGCCACTGCTAAGCGGCTTCTGCTTCCAGTTTGAGTTGGTTTTTTCTCATTAAAAATTCATAAAGATGGAAATTATGATTGTGATGAGCCGCCGACGACAAAATGTCACTGGCAAAACGCTATCCCAGACAAAGCGAGCGCTAACACGCCGATAACTGATTACTCTGTCAATAGAACAATTACCGAAAAATACTTTTAAAAAATGTACAAGATTCTGACTCTAATCAAAGACTGTATTCATAAAACGGATAAAAACAGGGATAAACAGATAAATTTAATTGGCTCAGAGTACCAATTGTACAATCTACCAATTCTGCAAATTTCATCAAAATCGATCCATTATTAATAGATGTGATGCATCAAAGTTTTGCTTATTTGGTAAGCATGTGGATGTGCATAAGAAGAATGGATGCGTGAAGTCATACTATTGAATTATGAATATTTTGTAGGGAAAAATTTATATTTATCTCAGCAAACTGGGAAAACTTCACTACATTTATGGTTTCAAAAGATAGTCCAACGACATCTGCCAAAATCCTTCACATTCTTGACAATATTTCAATGCCAATAAAAAAGCAACTTCCTGCGCATTTCTTTATTGATTTTGTCAAGGTTATTTGTTAGGGCTTTTCGCAAATTTATTATACCCACAATACACTTTCAACTTATGACGGATGCTAAAGAGCGTTTGCGTAAAGCAAAAAAAAATGGGGAGCGTAAAAAGCAAAGCAGACCCGAGGCAAAAAGTTTAGTCAGATAATAATATGTCTAACGTTAATGCTGATGACAACGGCGATGCCAATGATGATGATAATCGTAATGTGAATGCTGCCTGACTGTCGACTGCCTGGCCGTCGCTTCCGGTGCTGCCTGGCATGGCATGCTTTGAGGCGTGACATGTTATATGACAGCAGGCAACAGGAAAAATTACGCATACGCCGTGTGTGTAATGCAAAATTAGTTAAGGGTCCTCAGCACAAAAAAAAGGGGTTACTCTATCTCTTTTTCTCTCTCTCTCTCTCTTTCTTTTGTAAAGTGGCGACAAACTTCTCAGAGACATGTGTTGCGCATTTTAATAGAAATTACTCGCACGTTGGCACACTTCAAAGTGTAAGGTCAAAGGCCAAAGGCAGCTAAAAGAAACTTTTTTTATTGAATTACTTCATGCATCGCCCCAACGTGTGACTGTCATTTGCTTACCTTAGGCAAACAAAAGCAGAAGAGCCTAAAGGATGCCAAGTTAAGTGGGCCTGGCCAGGAGTACCTATGAAAAATGAGTTTTCCCTACAAAAAGTTGAAACTTTTGGCAGTGTGGTTAGTTTGTGATCTCTTCCAGCTGAACCACACAACTTTGCCTACTTGATTATTTCAGAGCCAAAGTTTGTTCTTAGTTTCAGCTATGCCATTAATAAATGATACCTGCATTCCGTGTGCACACAAGATGGCCGCTTGGGCCCCCATAGAAACGAACATACATATATCAAACTGAAGTCCCCAAGGTCTAACCATGCTTAAGGGCAATTTCAATATAGCAACAGCTGTACCTAATATTGATTTATATCGTATATCAGCATTACAGCTGTTATACGAAACCAAGCCAAATACGCGCACTCTAATCAGCACTTAATCGAAAACGCTGCACTAATTTCAATTAAAGTTGAAATGCCTGCAAACACAAGCACAATGACAGCAAGGCAAACACAAATACAAATACAAATACAAACACAATCGCACAATGCACAATTTAACAAGAGCATTAACTAAACGCCCCAGCCACACCCCCAATCGCAATCGCAGTCCCCCAATACACCAATCGTAACCCCCAGCGACAGGCAGACAGCCAGAAGGACAGAAGGACAGAAAGACAGATGACATCGTTGGCGAACAGACATCTTTCATTTGCATACATTGCAGGGCATGCAATGCGTTTAGCCTTGGGCCATGAGCATGCCCCACTTAATGCCACAGCCACAGTGGCAGTTGCAACTGTTGTTCAAGTTTCAAAGGAATACCCCAAATGCTGCCTACAACAAATCAATTTGTTTCCAGCTTAGCATATTAAATTGAGCTCTGATTGGTTTTGTTGTTGCCTCGGCTCAATATATTGTTGGCCCAGCTGTGCCTTGTAGCTGAGTGTATACACTTGCCTTCAAGGCGTTTATAGCTACGAGTATTTAATCACAAAATGTGCACTTGATGCTCGCACAATTGCATTTACTTTGGACCGCAATTATGTATCCTATAATTGTATTATTATGTTGCAAGAGGTTTTGATATAATTTATAACTATTCAGAGATTAAACGAATTTAAGGAATATACTTTAATGTGCATATTCGACGTACAATTTCTATAAAATTCATTTCATGGTCATATGTGTCAATGTGCAGCAAATTAAATAGTATTTATATTAAACAAGCACAAAGAGATTGTTTTCGGATTAACAATGTCTGCTCGATAGATACCCATTAAAAAAAAAAAATTTGTTTTCAAAAATAAACAATATTATAACTAATACAATAAGAAGCAGATCAGCTGGACGTAGCCGACAGTTGGAGACTTTGTCTTCACTCGAATACATAAAGCAAACTTTGCCCTTTTTCTACCGATTCGAGCTAATTGTCTATTACATATCTTTAATGTTTCTTATCTGATCGTAATGCAGTTCACTGCATCGATGGAGAACGCCATGGGCTACCTGAACACCAAATAACAAATCCGTAGGTTTTAAATTGTGGCTTCTGTGGTTTCATAGCGTTAGCAATAGAAGGGGAGGCAGTATCAAACATGTAAAACAAAATTGATCTGTTTGGTCAAAAATAATTATAGTATACTTTGTGGTTTCTGCCTGTTACACACATTCCCCATTTGCACTACCTTAACTGACCCTTTTGTACTCTTAAAGTACAGGTTCCAAATATAGAAGGGAAAATATTTTTCATTTCTAAAATATTTTCTAAATTCGAGAACAAGTTGTTTTATCGAATCCAGTTGTGACATCGTTTATGTTTCTTAAGCGCATAGGCAGTGCTTTATACAAATATGTGTCATAAAACCCTTTCATATCCTCTTAAACAATTTGATTTGAGTACAGGGTAGAGAAACTGAAAAATGTGAACAATGCAATACGCCCCCAACATCAGCACTGAACATTGAGGGGCAGCTTTTGTTGTCCTTTTAACGCTACATTTTGTCAGGACATGTACAACGTTTACTGTTTACAGTTTGCAGTTAACAGTTTACAGCTTATAGCTTACACTTTTTCACACACATACACGCATATATACAAACGTTATTTCAGGGGCAGTGGAGCAACGTGGCGTATGCGCAACATTTGACATGGCGAACGCCCAGTGCAGTCGCAGTGTTTGTGCAGTTGATTTGTGGGCCATAAAGTTCGCGCCCCAAATGTTGTGATATTTACAATTTTAATTCAATTTGTTATATAGTGTGTGCTTCTCGAGGCCAACTGTGAAAGTGAGTACGCCCCAAGAGCCACATGCCACATGCCACAAGCCACAGACCACTCGCCAGTTGCCGGTTGCCAGTTGCCAGTAGCCAGTAGCCAGTAGCCAGTTGGCTCTTACGGTTATCCCTTGCCCTTTTGTCATGCTTCTATTTTTGCGCATCAAATCTAATCGATAGTTTATGTAGAGACCGAGCATTAGATGCAAGTACATTTACGCCATTTTGTTGACTGGGCCATCGGTGCCAGCAGCCAATTCAATGACGCCTCAGCCGAAGGACGTTGCACAGCATTCGAATTTTACACTGTGAAAATCAAATTTTCGGCGAGAGTAATAAAAACAAAATGTTTTCAGCTCAAAACTTAATGTTTTATAGCATACTTTAATATCCACACACAGTTTTGATGGCTTTTTTGCAATAAAATTGAACTGCATCAAAATTTAAAACACTTATCAAGCATAAGTAATTGCTAAGCGCTTATCAATAAATTTTGCATAAGTTTCTGCTTGAGTATTTTTAAAATAACTTTATTATTATTTAATTATGATGAATATATAACAATCAAATTTTATTAAAATTTAAGAGTTTGTTAAAAGACTTTTATTGGTGAATTTACTCTGCTTGAAATGTTTATTAATTGGAAATTTAATATGCATCAGCTCAATTATTGTTATGCTAAGTTCAAGCTTATTGAACCATGTTGTATACTAATGTTGGACTTAAAATTTGTATCTGCTTATAAAGGGAAATCAATCGGTCAATTTGACAAGGACTAACGATTAGATCAGAAATTTGATTTGAAAACAATGCCTGGATCTTTATTTCAAATGAATTGGCTCAATCTTTGGGCGATTCGGCTTCGGCTCCGAACCGAACCTAATTTAAAATATTTTATTGACACTCTATCGATAACACGAGTTTAATATCAATAAAATCTACGCCTTACATGCAATGATTTAAATTGAATATAAGTGTTAAACTAGCTGCTTGTTTTGTTCAGTGTACACACCGTTGTACCTAAGAAGCCCGGGGAGCTGAATGGACCACATGTTGTTGTTTAATTGTCTGTAAAATTGTTAAATTGCTTAGCGTGTCACTTTGTGGATGTGGGTAAGACCATCCAATGGATGCCTGTCAACGGCTTACGGTTTACATGCATCTGCAATTACGATCAACTGACCCGCATTCTTATTCAAAAAATGCTCCAATGCACCCTGGCTTTGTTGCATTTCGGTTTTCAGCTTTAAACAATTTATATATTCCACACGCGCAAACATATGAATGTTTGGTTTGGAGCAAATTGAATTTATATGCGTTTCGTATTTAGCCTTTGACCTGGCACATCACAGCGTAAACCCATAAAAGATCTTCCAACTTGTATTATAAATAATCGCCTCACTCTCGGCAGACCTTTGAGTCTCTGTAGATATTTACGTGATTGCAATTTTTAATTTCGCACAGACCCGAGAAGACAACAACAAATGGAACGTTTTCAGCTCTGTTTTGGCAATCAAAAGTTGTTCTGTGACTTTGTATGTAGTGCACTGGGTTGTTTGGTTTGTTTGGTTTGTTGTGTTCTATGACTGGGCTCAATTCGACCAGCCCACGCAGTTGGCATACAAAACAAGGCAACAACAACGAAGATAACAACAATAATACGCAGTGTTGCCACGTTGCGGCCAGGTTTCAACTTTGACATTGACACTGTTGGCCTGGCTGGCCAGTGTAATTGGCCGTAAAGGGTTCAAATTGAATTGCATAGTAAAAACAATTGAGTTAGCTACAGTCGAGTGTGCTCAATTAGCTAAGATTTGCAATGCTAAAATTGCATGCTGTTAAACAGTAAAATAAATAGTATTTATGCAATATTTCAGCGCAATTTTAATTTGTAGGAATTCAAAGATGACTTCTCAGTGCTTCAATTATTTAAAATTTATCAACACCTTTCAGCTAAATTTTAGATCAATTCAAATTTAGAATTGTAGAATAATTTGATAAAAATTTAAATATGATATCTCAGTGTTTTCTTGACACTTTCCATCAATTGTTTCTAATTTATCAGCGCCTTTTGTACACAATTTATATGTCCAGGGTATTGAAACAAAACCAAAACAAACAAAACAGAAGCCAATGGCGCGTAAATGTGAAAGGCGCTCCTTTTTTTGGGCTTTCATTTTTTTGTTTAACCACATTATATGAAACTTTTGTGAGACGCAGTGAACTGAAAACTTTGACTTTAACTTAACTTCTAATAACCGTTTCAATTTATGTAATTCTCCTCTTTTTTTCTTGCAGATATCTCAAGTGTGGCCCATGGAAATGAAAGCATAGCATTAATCATTCTCCTAATGTAATTAATAAATGGCATAAACGGACTATGTGTGAATGTTTTATCTGTAAAAAAAAAGGAAACTAAATCATGAAATGTGTTAAACCTTTATTCATAATGCTTTTTGAGTGTCGAATGTGAAAACGTGTTTAATATTTATTTTTCTACTTTGTGATGGTTTCTTAGGCTGAACTTATTGTGCTTTGTACTATATAGATGTAATTTATGTAGGCACTACGTACTCTAATACGAGTTTAATTCTAATAATATCTACACGTAGAAAATCGAATAAATCATCTCGAAATTGTACTCATGCGAACTAGAACTGTATAAAGCAAATCGTTGAGCATACACAAAGTAAGGCAAATATTCTAATCCAATATAATCGGGGCTAAAGTCGTAAATAGCATTCTATGTATACTTACGTATAAGTAAACCAATCGCAAGGCACCAATACAAATGTACTCTAGCATATGGTAGAGAAATCACAGAACAGGCACAACCAACTAAATACTAAATACTATATACAGGGCTATTGACCAGAAAACAAAGCTATAGCAAACTCAACTGCACCAAAGCTAATGTATACAATTAAATAATCAGTTAAAGAGATAACCATATAAATATCAGAATTACGAATTAAGTATAACATGCAAAGGAAAACCCAAGCTCATCTCAAAACCTATTACAAATCTGTGTAACTTTGGAACTTCCAACTCTATTGGCAATATACATCCCTAAGTAAGTGTTATTTGAAGACAAATCTTTAAGAGTACGAATACTATACTTAAACTGAAAATAGCTTTATAGTTCTTAAGCCATCGCATTTCAGCAAGGTCTAACTAATACCAAGCATTATAATCACACAATATCAATGTACTATGGATTACAGACAAAGATAAATAATGTTAATACTTACGATAACAACAAAGATTAACCCAAATGTTCGGCTGAAAATTGTTCTTGTAAGTCATATGTATAGGCTAAGATAGTTTTTGGCATAGTTGCGATATAGAGAAATTGTTGGTATGTTGAATTAAGCATCAGTTGAAAAGCGTTTACGGTCAGAGTGAGAGAGCAGAATTGAGAATTCATAATTAATTGTAAATTACAAGAACATCAGCTGAATTATACACACACTCGCCCCCACTCACCCGCTGTCTCTCTGGCTCTCCGAATTGGTCTATGTAATGTGTAAATGTTGAATATGTTAAAACTATGTAATCTACAAGTATAAATTACTAATAAAAATACTCTATTGAACCCTGACAAAAAGAATTCATTATATTTTATTCTTTTATGTAAAGTAAGTATATATGTTAAGATTATTTTTTATATATTTTACAGCTATGCTTTAAATACTGTCAGCTTACATCTGATATTACATAATCATTATTTCACACAACCACACTGATAAATCCCATCACATGATTTGCATTATGCGCCTCATTAACATGCTAATCAAATCTCCCCATTCGTCTGTCTCGGAGCTCGTTTCAACTTGGGCTTGGGCAGCAGGGCTGCGGCTGCTTCGGCCTCCTCTTTGGCAATACGCTCGCGTATCCAATAATTTGCAGCACAGACGAGCAGCAGCAGGCAGGGAATCACAATCAGCAGCACCATGCCCAGGGAAATGCTAGCTACACGTGCCGAATGCTCCTCGTGCCCTGCAAAGTTCAAAAGTTGCATAGATACATAGAATATCAAACGTCAGGAGTGAAGCGAATGGAAATGGCATGGAATGCCACGTGTTTGTTCTTTTGGCCATTTGAAAAAGTGAAAATCATAAATTAATCAAGCAGTCGATGGCTCTGATCCATTTGTATCTCTATGGCCATCCATTCACCATGTGGTATCCACAGCAGAGCATTAAACTAGTTGCCTACTTTTGAGCGCATCGTCATTCTCTGAGAGTTGTGAGTGACAGACTGCGCACTATGGGGAAAATACTAAATTTTGTGGCATTAATTAATAAATCAAGAACGAAGTAAAATGTTTCAATTCAGTTTTTTGATTTCGGCTGATAGAGAATTTATTTTTTTTATGGCGTTGAACCGCTATTTATAAGGAGTAAAAATGTAATTTCTTTATTAATGCGCGTTAGTTTGCATTTAAACAAATATATTTTATCAATAATTAGTTATGCAACAATATTGTATACATTGTATGCTTTTTTGCATATGATAGATGGTTGCCAACAACCCATAATTTTAAGAGCTGGATGAATAATTTTATTTGAAGCGCTGCTAATTTTACATTAGCGCCTTATGCTTAGTTTTATCAAATGTAGCAAATGTATTTGGATGTATTCACAACAAACCAAAAAGTAACTTTAAACACTTTTAAAAATGGATTAATGCAAAAAAATTAAGTATATTTCCCCATAGTGCTACGCCTCCTTGCCCACCATACACACACTCTCGTATACACAGAGTTACACGTACATAAGTAACGGCAACTTGTCCATCAATTTGCTCAAGATTGATTGACAACAGCGTAATGCACACAATACAATACATTTGCTCTATGCTCTATGTACCATGGGCGTGTTGTGGTGCGGGTGGGCGTGGTCATGGTTTGCTTTTGGGCCAAGGATTTGGGGAGACGGGGGGGCCAAGCACGTGACAGTTAGCTCAAGATTAATGTCCCTGGCACTGGCACTGGGACGGGCTCTGGTTCTGGCCTTACACTGCTTCGTTATAGAATTCGTGGCATTTTCTGCTGCACTGCAAATGCACAATTACACTATGCAACAAACTATCCGAATGAAAACTATGTTAAAAATGATCTAAAATATAGCGAAAGAAAAGTGAGATTTATTGCAAAATATTTAAAAAAAAAATAATAATGTTTTTTTTACTTCGTTTTTTATAGGCAATACAAAATTTGAGCTGTTTTAAAGTTATAGAGGAAATAGAAAAATTAATTACAAGTACAATCTTTACCATCAAAATTGGAAGCTTAAGAACTTAATATAATACCGCAGAACTATTAAACATAGCTTCAAAAGAGCACAGTAGTTTTTCAAACAAAAAAACGTACTCCCCAAGTGAACACAATGAAATTGGCATTTTGTTGCATAGTGTAAATGATAATGGTGAGAGAATGCAATTTGGTGTCGCTCGTTATGCAAATCATTACAGAAAATTGACAGGCAATCGCTGGGTTATCATCATATTTGAGGAATATGCTGTCAAAATTTGAAAAATACTTGGCAAATTCATTGATAAAGCGCGAAGGTGTCAACTTTCATGTAACAATTGGCATTATCGGAGCAGGCTGCAACAGAAATCTATGATATATATTATATACAGATCGATTACAGTTAGTTATTATAACAAGTTAGATTTGATTTATTTTTATAAAAGTGATAATGTTCGCAAACTGAAAGGGCAATTTACAAATGGTCTATGGATTTTGTTTACATTTCTATTTAGCATATGCAGACTTGTTATTTATGAACTGACTTATTTAAATAATATTAATATGTTTAATGTGTCTGGGCTATTAGCGTGGCAATTAGGACAAAGGTCACAATTATGGCGGTAGGAATGGTGAGGGGAGAGTGGCTGGGACGGGGGTTCATTTAGCAAACGTTAAACAATACAATTATTATTTATATATAGTAGAATATAACAATATATTATGTAGATGGGTGTATGAAATTAGTTATACAAATTTGAACTTTATAGCCTGCATGCATACAGATGCAGCCAAGTGTATGTGTGTGGGTGTAAATACGTGAGTGTGAGTGTGCGCATTTAAAATGTCAAAAGTCCTACACCTCGGTGGACTTTTGCACCGATGGCGTTGGCGATGTGGCATGTGGCAATGGCGGCGATGGCAGTCCGCTGTCTTGTGTCAACGGTGTGGGCGCTATGCGCATGGGCGTGGCGGCGGCAGCTGGAGCTGGCACTCCCGATGGCGGCCTATTGTAGTACTGCGTATTATTGGGCAGCACCGGCACACCTCCGAAACGGTTCTGTGCGGCTGCCTGGGGCGTATAGTTGATGGAGCTGGCTCCGCTAGTGCGACTATCGACGCCACTGAAGGTGGGGCTGTATTGTTGCTGGTGGAGGTGGTCGGCCTCTTCGGGGGAGAGCGGTTGATGGTAGCCAGCTGGATGAACGGTGCCCTGATGCATGTCGCCCTCGTCGAAGTCGTCGTCGTCATGATGGCCGGCCCCATCGATGGGCGTGCCCTCGTGCTGATCCAGTTCGGTGCCGGAGCCAGAGCGTAGGGAGCGACGACCCGTTTGCTTGGGTTTCTCACCTGTGCCGTGGGCAAGGTTAGTTTGATTAATGTAGGAAATGTCCTTGGCTTGTTTTGTGCTAGTTCTATTATCACTACCTTCCGATGAGGTCACATCCTCGTCATGCTCATCCAGATCCCATTTCTTAGCTGGAAAATCAATTTGCGGTTTCCCCGGTAAAGGTTCGTTCGTGCGATATACTTTATCGTAGGACCTACTTTTTTTCAACGTGCTCGCATCAGTATCGCTATCGTCCTCCGGGTCATAGTTCAGTGTGCGCAAGTTACGTGCTGAGCCAGCCCTTGATCTTGGCAATACGGGCATCTGCCAGTGCGGATCCTCCTTCAGCTGCTTCTGACGATAGCGATACACGCCACAAACGATGCACAGCATCAAGGGGCATATAACGAGTATGATAATGCCAATTGCAATGAAAGCGACCCGACGCGTGTAATACACTTCACCTGTACGAGGTGTGCAAGCAGAAAAGTGAGCAGGACTCAGCCACAGACCAAATAAATCGATTAATCAAAATATACAACTTACGCAGACACTCCGTATAGCCATACTCCGGCAGGTTCCACAAGCCATTGGACAGACACTCGCGGCGCTGATCACCGACCAGAATGAAACCCTCATTGCACTCAAAGGCCACCTTGGCACCCGGCATGAAGTCAAAGCTCAGCTTGCGTCCAAACCTTGGCGTCTGCAGGACACCGCAGGATACCACGCGTCTAAAAACATTACATAGTTAGGAAGCTAAGGATTACAGCTAATTCGGTAACTACTTACTGTGCGTTCTCCGCCTGCATGTTGACCAGACTGTCGTAGTAGTTTTTGGTGAAGTGCGCCAGATCTCGATCCAGCGTCATGGCATAATCATATTGGCATTGTGTGCACGTGCCACACAGCTCCTCGGCACGCTCCACATCGTAGCTGCGATTCGAGGGCAGGAAATCAACGGGATACATCACAAAGTTGGGCTGGAACGAGGAGTTCGAATAGTAGCTGGCCATGCGTCCAAATTCACGCGTGAACAGCGCTGCGCCCACATTGGGCACATCGCGATCCGTGAGCATCCATTTGAGGCCAAAGTTGTTGTAGACGCTGCGCATGTCGTTCGTGTTGAGGGAGGCCACCTGGCCATTGGGCAGCGCAAAGTCATCGATGGGATTGAAACTCCAATTGCCAAACAAGCCAGCCGTTTTGTTCTACGCAGAGAGACAGGATTAGCTGAGGATTCATGCAGCCAAGGGAAACTTACGATAAACTTCCAAGGCAAAAAGACACGACCTGTCATGTAGCCCTCATTCTCGACAACCTCGACGCCAATGCCCGCATCGAACTGCACTACCACCTGCGACTGGTTCAGCAGATACGTGGGCGTATAGACCGTGACACCGTCAAAGTGCTGGAACTTCAAGCTCTCGCGATCAAAGTACACCTTGCGACCATCGGCCAGCACATCCAGGCGATAGCGCCAGCGAGCATGAAGTGGACGCAATCGCACCTCGATGGTGGTTGTGGTATTGCCACGCATAGCCACCGCAGTCAGCTGAGTGGCCATCACCTGACCATAGTAGTTCGGTGGCAGCTGCTGGAAGCGACCCTGCACCTCAAAGCGTTCGCTTTGGTCCGTGCTACGCGCCAGCACAAACTCACCCAGACCGTTGAATGTGTACGGCGTGCCGTCGAACGTTATCAAATGCGGATCTCCGAAGACGCCAGCTATGCCGGGTGCCTGGTAGGCCACACAATCCTGTGAGGGACGGCGCTCAAAGCGATAGGTTTCGCAGCCGACTGCCTGCTCCTCCTGCCAGTAGCAGCAGGAGTAGAAGGGGCGCATATCGTGGAACCACATGGAGAGCGAGGGCACCTTGCTGGCCTCGTTCCACGGCATCTTGCCCAGGTTGTGAATGCGACGTGGACGTGAGCCCCACATTTGATCGTAGGTCAGCATCAAAAAGCCATAGCGATCATAACAGCACTGCTGCTCAGCTCCCTGGGCACTGATAAGTACATTGAATGAAATGGAATGGATTTTGCTCGCTATAATATAATTTCTTGTTATAATTTCATAAATCGACTTACACTGGCGTACCGCTGACCACACAGTGAATGGCACCGCGATGGCGCAGGCAACTGGGATTCGAGTCCTTGTCACACTCACGATCCGGACGGAAGCGACCCTTGTCTAGCACAGCTTGTTCCAGGTTGCAGGGGCACAGTGGCAGGTCAGCAGCAAAATTTCTGTAGCATAAATTTGATATTATTTGAGATTATGGCATTGCCCTGGCCCTCAGTGTCTGTGGCTGTCTAATTAGAGCAATTCCCTTGATATTTGGCAGCTTTTAATTAGCAGAAAATGTAAATGCAGCAAATGCCACAGACAACGCTGGGGCATGCCGCAGTATTTCGACATACCTGAGGAATCGGTCGGCGCGTATCCAATTATCGCATAGAGCACGGGACCAGCGTTTGCCATGCTTCTGTTCCCACTGCGGTGCCATGTACCAGGCCAATGGAATTGGTCGAGACCATAGAATTCTGTGAATTGCAAATATGCGTGAGAGTTAATCAAATTGTCGCATTAATCATACGTCATGAGGTACATGGATATGAAAGCAAGGCACAACCAATTCTTTTCTCACATTTGAAGCTGTTTATTTTGAAATTATCTAAGCCTAAGCAAATGCAAATTTATATATTTATGTATACATCGACAGCAGCCACGTGCCACGAGGCGTAGATAATGACACTCTGGGGTATTACAAACTCCAAATCCCAAACATAAGCGTTTTTCAGCTCAGCGGTAACACAGCTGCCAATTTGGCTTATTTTCACACAGAATTTCTTAGCATTTCGTTGTTGAATTTAATTTTTGCAGCAAAATTAAAATCATGTTTAATTCTTTGCATTCATTCAGAATGCGTCGAGAATTCAAAGTTGGTTTGATTGCAGTTTTAACTATGCATAATTTAATTGCTAGGTATTTTGCAAGTCTATCAGTTTTTAGTTTGAAGTTTTTCTTCAGCTTTTTTATAATTATCAGCCACAAATAGCACAAGCTTAAATGCAAAATAATTACAAAACGTGAGAGCAAAGAAATGGAGTTTAAATAGAGCATAAGACTATAAGATATCCTGTAGAGAAATGGATAATAATATGAAACATGTCAAATGTAATGAAAATACCATACTTTAGATGAATATATAAATAGATGTAGATTTTTTTCTGTTATTAAAAAAATAAAATACACTGTTTAAAAATAGTTTGTGTGCAGAGCAAACACTTTACGCAGAGTGAAATGCGAAAAAGATTTAATCAATCTATGCCAATGAGCGAGGCACAGTCAAAGGCAACACTTGCAACAAGTGGCAAGTGGCAAGCAGCAAGTGGCCGGAGCTGTGGCCATCGAAAACAGATTGCGCTAAGCTATTGATTAGCCATGGCTTGTAATTAGAAAAACTGACCCAGCTGCAGTGCAAACTGATTGCTGCCCAAGGGAATAGAGCAAGCTGAACAAGAACAAGAGCAGGCGAGAGTCAGGGCGATGGGTCTCTTTTGAAATTACTGTAGCAAATTGAATAAAAATATGAACAAGGGTAACTGGAAACAGGCAACAGGCGAGCTAGTCGCCCAGCTGATGAAACTAAAAGTCAATTAAAACATAATAAACAGTAGAACAAGGAACGAGCACAACGTGGCGTATGATGAATGACATCAGCAGCACTTTGCCTTTACTTACGGACTCAGAGCCAAATTGGAGTATTGCTCGGGCTGTGTTAGATTAATCTGCAGGAAGCCAAACTGCATATCATTGTTGACATTGTGGCGGGTCAGATAGTTGGATGGTGTGATCACATAGCTGCCGGTGTTCGTATAGCTGGCCTCAATCACATCGATATACTCGAGTTGTGGCTCGATTTTGGTCTCGCGATAGCCCCACAGGGAGATCATCACATTGGCATTGGCATTGGAGGTCAAATTGAAGGCGTTCCAGGTGATGCGAATCTCGTTGGGATTCTTCTTGTGCACATCGTCGGTGGCAAAGAATATCTTCTCGGTGGCAGCGGCCGGTGTCTCCACAAAGTACTTGCCACGCCACTTGAAACGCTGTGTGCCCACCGAAATCTGAAAGCGAATGTAGCCCTCGGCCTTAAGGAAGGGCTGCACGCAAATCACACGGTTCCGGTCCACATATGTACCCAGCACAGACTCCGTATCAAAGTGACAGGTGACACGTATTGTCGGATCGAAACAGGGGCCCGTTATGTTCACCACCTGGCCACCCAACATATTACCCGATTCCGGTGCAAATGTCAGTGGCAATAAAGCAGCGTCTATAAATTGCAACAAGTTAATAAAATGCTAAATAATTTATAACAAATTCATACACACCAATATCCTTGTTGCAGGAGCCAATTAAAATTTGCTCGTCGATGCGGAAAACATGGCGACCAGGGAAACCATTGCCCCAACCACGATTGGCCAAGTCCCGTATTACCATGTTCTGACTGTACGGCTTATATTCATAGGCCTGAGTTCCGTTGCCGGCATTGAAACCCACCTGTAGATAAAAAAAAAGTAAGGGGATTATAGCATTGTCTGTGGTAATCCCGAATAATTGCACAAAAAGTCGTAATTGAACACTAATAAATTACCGCACAACTTGCTGGCCCTTGATGGCATGTGAAATTTGCAACTTTTGACCAAATGCCGTGAAACAGAAATTGCAATTATGTAGGCAAAAGTTGTAATTAATATGCATGTAGTTTGTCATAACTAACAGTGTGCAAATCTGTCAATAAAGTTGCAACAAAGCGACTTTGAAATACTCTGTAAATCATGAAAGTATCTAAGTATCTTTAGCAAAAAAAAAATTAGTTTAAAAGTTAAAGTCGTATGCCAACTACAAATCTGTTAATAACATTGAATTCAACTACATAACAATTTTTGGCTAAACCTTTAAGAGAGAAAATAAATTCATATCATCTAAAATAAAATAATTTATATACAACAAATGGGTAAATATCGTGGGTAAATTTTGTGTGATTTTAGCAACCATTAACTTGATTTCACAAACAAATTGTTAAATAACTAAATGGCATAAGTGAAATAATGGACAATTAGTTGAAACAAGATATTCGAAAGTGCTTTTAAATGTAATTTGGGGCAAATCTCTACCATAATTAGTTGTGGAATCTTCAAGTCTGATAGATCTTATGCACTTTAGCAATTATTGTGCATGAGATGCAAATAAGATGTGGCAAGCATCACAACTAGCTACGGCAACGTAGAGAGACACAAACTTTAACTGTAACTGAAACTGAAACGCCATGAAAAGTTGCTGTTGTTGCTTGGAATCCATTAATGAAAACTGCGTCGTTTGTAGCTTTCAAGCTTTTGTGCACGTACTCATATATACTATGTGTTTATGTGTTTCTGTGTGCGAGAGTTTGTTCAAATATAGTATATAGTATAGATATATGAAATTTCCTTTTGTGCATAGTATTTAATTACGTGAGAGCAACCAAATTCCAGCGAAACTGCCAAAGTTAAAATAAATATGAAATGCAAAAAGAGCATCCAACTTACATATGCCGGAGTTCCTCCCTCGCCCTTTGTGGTATCACCGCCAGCTTCTGTGTGGGACAGCCAATTAAGCACCGCGTAGTTCCAGATAGCATAAGTGTAGACCTCATCGGTGGCCAGCACCATTTGGAATGTGTTTGTCTGCAATGCAAGGCGTGTGATAAGTTCATAAGCAGATTAAAATTAGTTTTACTAGTTGGCATAATTAACTTGACAACACGATTTGTTTCAATGTCGTTTGTTTCAGCTTTTAATTAAGAAGAGTTTGTTTTTTCATATCCTGTATCCGTGAAATGGTTTACAACAGGGTTTATAACCTTATAACCATAGCATTCGTCTGTCTGTCGCTAATATCTCGGAATCTATATATATATATATAAAAACAAATTTGTTTTTTAATTGTACTTAAAATATAAATTACAGCGAATTCTACAGCCGGGAGTGTCTGACTAATCGGCTTCGCCCGTTTTGGTATTGTTTAAATAGATTTGAAATTTATAATTTGTTTTAAATTGAATTTTTTTATGATATTATCTTTTATTAAGTAGTATAGCCAACTAATGAATATTAAAGAAAAACAGAGTAAAAGAGTATTGAATTAAGCACACTTACCGTGAACAGCGAGTTATCGATACCACCGGCAAAGGACACATTCTTCCAGGTGGCGATCACCACATGCTTGGGCACAAAAGTATCAGCCCCCACCACACCAGTGCGTATATCCCACATGGTGCGCTCACGCACCTCAACTCCAAAGCGGTCTGTGCGTCCCATCAGATCTCGCACCACACTGCAAAATAAAAGTTTATAAATAATAAAGCATATATGTATATTATATACACTGTATGGGCAAGTATGCATGTATGTATATTCTCAAATCAATGGCAAGTCAAATAGGCTAAGGTTACTTGAATATTTGGCGTCTGGATTCTGCATAGGGCTGCTTGTGTTGTATGAAGACAAATGGATTTGATGTTTGGCATATAAATCACTGCAGATTTTTAAGCATGTTGGGCATATTCAGAAAGCGTTAGAATATATATTTAATGTATGGTATACTCGTATTGTGTGCTATGAGTCTGTGCTTACATCGACAAGTTGGCAACGTGGCGTATGATTTATAAGCCTTAATTATTCATTGTGCATGCCGCAGCAAATATCAAGTGTGCTTGTTTTGTATTTTGTATTTGTATTTTTCATTTTTACAAGCATTTCTGTTGAATTTTTATTGAAATGGTATCAAATTGTATGCATTTTTCTGCAGAATATTGCGTATCTATTTCACATAATTGAGTTCACAATTGCATTCTATGGTCCAATTAAAATGCTTTGTAACAGAGGAATTTTCTTTTTGTAAAAGAGCCTTTAATTAGTATTGGCCTTTGCCACAATAATTGCATTTATATTTTCTACTAAATTGATGGAGAAAGTTCCATGTAAAGGTAAAAGCAAAAGGCATGGCAATTTAACGGATTTAACAAAAATGCTGGCCATGCAGCAATTTGAAATATCTGCACAAAGGCGTTCAACATTGATAAATGTATGCAGTATGAATACGAATACGAGTACTCGTTTTTGCTTTTATGCGTTCAGCCAACAATTTAAACAATTTATTGATTTCAGGCAGAGAAAAACGAAGCAACACTAAGCCAAACAGGGCTACAGGCTACATGTAAACAATGTATCAAATACAAGCCTCCATTCGAATACATCATTCACATGTTTGCATGTTGCATGTGGCGTATGAGCAATGTTTATTTATTCACAATTCAACGCGCAGCACTGCATGCGAAAGGCCAATCGTAATAAATGCAGATATTATATAATTTGGCAACATATTATTAACATGCCCATTTGCTGCACATTTAGCTACCACAGACCAACAATCCAGCTCGTAGTCATCTCTTGATGCAATTACCGCACTCATAAATTATAACTGACGGCAGCTGGCAATCGAAAATAAATTGCATTTCGGCCTCAACTGACTGAAAACACATGCTGCCCATATTGTTAGAGCAAGCAACAAACCCTAAACGGAAAAAAGGCCAACATAACCGCAAAATGTGCCAGGCATCATGTAAAAATAGAAAGCAAAATTTAAAACAACGCCAAAAAAAATGTTATGATTTAAAGAACACGACTAGAAAATATTCTGTAAATGGCTTTAATTTATAAGATTAAAGAGAAGTTATCGATATCAGTTTGAAAAGTAAGTAAAGACATTGAAACATAAAAACAGTCTGCCTCTGCTATCGATTACTACAAATTTATTATCGACTGAAAACGATAGGTATGCATAAGATCAACAATGACAATACCAAATCGGAGTAAGGAATCAATCTGGAAGCACGGGCAGGAAATTGGCGAATATCGATAGCAGACCACGGCCATTTCTCTTAAGGTTCATTATAATCGATAAATGAAAATTTGAACCACCTTTTTTGTCGACTTTGTGCATACGGGGTATATATATGCCAAGCGAAAGACCAAAATAAAAAACCTCATGCCACAAAGAGACAACTAAACACACACACACACACACAGACAGACAGACAGAGAGACAAAGACATACCCACACACACACACGTAGGAATATGCACATGGAATTGCATAGTTTATCATTTCTATGCCCGCATTGCTCAACGTTTCAGTGCCCTCTCTAACCTGATCTGAGAGAGTTTAGAGAGATGACATGCAACTTTAAATGTCTGCAATTGACATTCAAGCAAAAAGTAAAAGAAGCACAAAAAACAGACAGGCAAGAAAGACAAACAAAAAAATTTTGGAAAATGGAAAATTGTCACAGAGCCTAAAATTGCGCGCGCAGCAGCCAAAACCAACGAGTTGCACGTGTAAGTAAGCCAAAAAGTTATATATACATTTATGCTCATACACTCAAGCATACATTTACACTCAGAAAAAAAACACAGTAATGTATGTAAAGTATACATACTCCCAACGAAATGGTTTCTCTAGCTCTTTTAGAGTTCTATGCTTTTAAGCAGACGGGACATGAATATATCGACTCAGATCGTAGTCCTGATCAAGAATATAAATAATTAATAATTATGCTCGTAAGTGAAATACAAAATACTTTATTTCACTACAACAGTGATTAATCCTCTAAATTAATATGAATATATTTTCATATATAATTGTAGATTATGTGGCGAAAATGTTGATTTTCTCTCAGTGTAGCTATATGCAAACATACAGATAGCCAAAAGCAGAGCAGCAAAAGTAATGGAAATTCGCAAGGCTCATATATAAGCAACGCTTGTACTGCTCGCTTTGCCAGCCGTCAGCGTCTCCTACAGACAACCAGCTCTCGCTACTCTATCCCCATTGTGTTTTCTCTCCCTTGACACACCCCATCCGCACCCCCGCTTGCCGCTCAACCCCTGATGCCTTCGCTCATTTGGCGTGCCAGTTCTTGAACTACGCCATTATGTACTTTATTGCATACATTCGGGCGCCGCAGACGCCGACGCCAACGCCAACGCCGACGCCAACGCCGACGTCGCCGTTGACGCTGCCGTCTGCATTTTGGGTTGAAATGCCTTTTTCACAGTTTTGCATGGAAGCACAGTCAACGCTCTGCGTTGTTCTCGCTGTCTCAGTCTTGGTCTGACTTTTACTTTTGGCCCAATTTCGGCTGCCTCTTCCTCTGTGTGCAAATGAAAGTGAAACAATGGCGATACTTAAAGAAAATGGCGAAAATTGCATAAACGCTGCACGAATTCTTCGACTCGCCCAGCAAGAAGAAAACTAAATAAAAATGCCAAAAGGGAAAGGGTAATAGTTTCAACAAAGTGGAGCAACAGCAGCCGAAGCAGCAACTGCTGTAAGTGCCATAGCCAAAAGTTGATCAACTAAAGTGTTATCGGAATTCCAGTTAAGGACTCCTGAGAGAAACAGACTTGAGTTGACTCCGATGTGGAACATATGTATGCTATACCCTAGAATGTGGACCAAATACAATTAAGTTGGTCATATATATATATAATATCATATAAATATAACGTTACAGTTAGCGTCGAGCACCGCCCGTTCAGCATAATGTTTTAATTGTGGCACGCCTCCCTTGGAAATGGGGGCGTGGTTAGTGGCATGCCACTTGGTAAAACCGTCCTGCCCTTTGTTGCCCTTTGCAAACAACAATTAAGAGCTCGACGCCGCGTGATTTACACACTTGAACGCTTAACAAACACTTTTGAAAAACTTTCACTAAGGCAATCATTTGGTATACCCTGCAAAAGCCAGGGTATCAGGAATATATGCGCTAAAACAGCAATCTAAATTATAAACTGGAAATCTTTTTCTGTATTGTTATTAAACAAATTTAAATAGTTAATAGTTGAACATATATTTATTCAGTTTATGCTTCATATTGTAGGGTATTTAAGTATTTTAATCTTTTGTTATTTTCATAGCACTTGCTACACTGTGCGTGCGTAATTAATCGTACGTCCATCACGAGTTTAATGGTCAAGCTGTACGTAAATTTGGCAACGGAGTGTGAAGCATATAAATGAACTTCATAGTCCATAAACGACTTACGTGGCGTATGCGCAATGCAATTGCCAACGTAACGTTGTTGGATTCGTTCCCTTTGCTCCCTTCTTCTGCACTGGCTAATCCCGCACACAGTGTTAAGTATAAGCGTATAATTAAATTGATGTATATGTGTGCGAGAGCGGGTAAGTGGTGAGTGGAATTTGCACAGCTTCCATGGCTACCATGCAAAGTTATTTAAATTAAATTCCGGCCAATGACTACCCACACCCACACCCACACACAGAGCATTTTTGCCAAGACACAATTAAATGTCAGAATGTTAGCGAACCATCTGAGCCATCCTGCCCCAACCAACGACAACCCTATCGCCATTCCTATTTCCATTTCTATTATCATGCCACACTAAGTGGTCTTCAAAGAGCGGTATTCGTTTGACATATTGCGCACATCTAGCTGAAAACTTTTTAAATGAAAATGAAAATGAAAATAAAATGCATTCGACGTGGTACATTTGCGTGTGAGTTTTACCCTTTCCCCTTAACAAATGCGCTTTAGAGTCCGTTAATTGTTTTGTCACGCCAATTTGTCACTCCTGCAAACTCTAAAATACCAAATGACACCGAAAAGCAAATATCGTTCATAGAGATGAGAGCGTGATTATATATTTGTGGTATATGATTCTTAAACAAATATTTTTAGTTCTATTTGAATACATGCTTCTACACATTTTATGAGTACAGGGTATACACAAATGTCACTAAATTTTAATACAAAATCCCTGCTACATATGAGCATCTCTAACTACTCCACCAACATTTGAAATGATTTATGCATTCTTTATGCTGGTTTAAACGAGTTTTTTGTGTGTTCTGAACAATGCAAGAGCTTGCCATTAATTATACTCTAAATAGCATAACTACATAGTTCCCATATTTTTGTAAATTCATGAATATTACATAGTGTAAACAAAAACAAAAGTGCTCATATAATGAGACAAATACTTGCATAATATTTGCCTGGACCAACTTTAAATGGATTTCCGCTGTTTACAATGGAATGACTCATTAATGCAATATCTGTTTGTTTTGTCTGTTCTATCACATTTTGGTAATTACAATACAAATGCGGGCAGTGGTAAAAATTAAAAAGGTTATTTGTGGCAAACAGGAACTCATCTGCATGAAAACAGAGAAAAGTTTCTGCATAATTTTATGCATGTGCCATAAAGTTAACAAAACATTCAAATGTGCAGCGAAATGTAGAAATGTTCGTGATTTAAAAATTAAATACAGCCAAAAGAAAAAATATACAAAATGGGTAACTGATTTGATGATGTTACGCTTTTTATGGTCATAAAAAATGCAATAGTTTATTTTGCCCAAAGCCTGATATCGCAGTCGATGATGGCATAATAAAATGGTCACATGGGAACAGTGCTGATCATTTAGTTACACGTTAAATTAACTGTTTGAACTGTGAAACAGTTAAGCTAATTGAATAGCATAAAGTACTTATTTAATTTAAACATGAACTGTTGTAAGATCCAAAAGATGTAGCACTTTTAAAACTTTAAATTGAAGCAGCAAGATGTGAGATTGGTGAAAACGAAAATTCGCATTTCTTTTCAACACTTTCCTAACAATCTAAAAGTAATCAGCATAAAAGCAAAAAGTTTAGTAAAAGAAATCTATTCAGGAGCTGCTTGCATTTTTTCAACATGAACGCCGCAAGTAATTATCTTCTTTTTTTTTTAAACTTAGCCAGCCGTGGTAAACATTCACATACATTTAGCTGTGGCTGTGGCCCCATTTTGATATGAATACGAGCATAAATGAATTGTGCTGAAATCAGCAACACAAAACCCCGCCCAGTGGGTGGGCCAGATAGCTAACAGGTAACAATGCAAGTGCAATAAATGACAGTAACTAGTCAGAAACAATAACAAGAAGAAGCGTAGAATAACAGAAAAATAGAAATAGTAACAGTCACACTTGCATACGTGTACAATGTGCCAGCGGAAATGAAGCTCGACCATGGCAAACATGGAGCACAATGTGGGTAGAAAAACTGCAGCATTACAACAGCCATGCACACATATCTACACTGTGAGAAAAATCTATTTCATTCCAATGAAATTTAAAATAAAAGTATTTACGTGCATACTTTGAGTATAATTGAAATACTTTGGTGTATACAATAGATCAAGTTTTTTTAAACGTTAAATGCCCTAATCGATAAAAACCGAATAAAAAATAATAAATATTACTAGTTGTTATTCAAAATATATATTCTCTACAATAATTATTTATCTATAAAAAAAAACTCATTGAAATCGATTAATAAACACAGAAGTTATTATTAAAACAATATAACAGGATTGGCCTCGCTCATCCCCTGGCAGCTCGATAATAAAGTTTGAAACTGCATTGCTGCCACGCTTTGTATGAGATTATTTTAAACTATGTATATTTAAAATATAGGGTGCAATATATTCTACGGTCGGTTACGTCTTGAATAAAAAATTATTTTTTTTAAAACTCATGAATTGAATTCAATATATATATATATCATATTCAAATTTTAGGCGGCTATTTTCGTTTTTCCTAAATTTGGATTATGTAAATCTACTATATGTGTTTTTTTCTGAGTGTACGTGCGTATTTCTGATTTGTTTTCAAATATGCAAATATGCCGTAAGAGCAGGAACAATAAATGTGATTATAAATTTAAACGAGCAGAACGTGGCGGATGCAAAAAAAAACAGGTTTTCAACTCACCGGAAGTAGACACCAGGCGTACGCTGGTCCAGATCGGACGGATAAATGCGACCTACACGGCATTTGCTGAAGAAGATGCCCATGAAGGAGGGATCACGTTTATTGGGCCAATCCTTGATGGGAAACACCAAGGGATATGTAAGATACTCTGGTGGATCCGAGAACTCCAAGTAGCCATTCAATGAAAGCTGCAATTGCATAATGAAATTGCAAATTCAATTATTTAATTAAACTTCAAGCATATGCAAAGACTTACGCGTGTGTAGTTGAATCGAAAGCCGTAGAAGGGCATCTGAAAGTTCAGATTCTTGTGCAGCTGTGTCATCGAGGCATGTATATCAAACTGATAGTCACCGCGTCCTCCATAGCTGTCCTTGTCGAAGAACCAGTACATGAAATTACTACGCAGCTCAGCCAAACGAGCCGAGGTAATGGTATAACCACCGGCAGCCGTAGAGGGTGTATCCGGAGGTGCCACATTATTGTTGGGATCTGCAAAGACGTGCATACAAATTGTTCAAGTGAGTATTAACGTGCGGAAGCGAGGTCTCTGGACGTAATTATAATAATTTTATATTTCAACACCTAATCCCCAGCAGATTACGCATTTCAATTGCGTCCACTGTAATTCCGCTTAGCCACAGACCATTTCAATTTAGGCCCAGTGCATGCCAAGCTCTGCACATAAACATGAAAGTTTTTGCAGTTTCCCAGTGCAATCTGTGCATCCTTCCTGCTACTGCTGCTTCGCTCTCTTCTGGCTATTTGGCCACTTGGCCGGCTATCTTCATTTCTTGCAGCTTCCTGCTGACTCACTTATAAAATTGCTGCCTCGTGCTTGGAGCTATACGTCGGACCTTCTCCGGCTCTGCTCTGCCCTGCACTTGGCTATTAAAGGTCACAGTTAATATTCATTTCAGTTTTGCCAACTTGCCAGCAACAATTTTCCGTGTTCCGTATTCCGTGCTTGTGTGTATCGTTCTTTTTTATGATTTTCTTTTCTTTATTTTTTTTGTCTATTTCTCTATCAGACATTATTCTTTCTAATTTCTTTTTGTGGCTGCTGCTGGCGTTGCCTTTTTAAAGCAATTTAAGCTGACTAAGTGCAATCCCTGCCACCTCAGGGAACGCCGAGCAATGCCACAAATTGCTATTGAAATTAAAGCCAAATAGCAGCGCTTCTTTTTGCATTATCTGCGGTTAAGTATAAAATGTTCTAGGCATTACTTTTAACATTAAGTCACTGATTTATTTTCCCAGGTGAATAAATAATTCATAGCAATTAAAAAGGTTATTTCGCATTTCCTGCTCAACAAGTTTATTGTGCAATAAAAACTGTGGTAAACATTTATTGCAGTTGAAAATTCTGCCTAAGTCGAAACATAATTTTAAGAAAACCCTGGAAACTTCTGGAGTTATAAAACCCAAGGGTCTTTAATAGCACTGTTTAACTTAAACATAGTTTTTCTGTTTTTGTAATTTAAAAGAAGATTAACTTTGACAACTGTACAATGTGCTTTCAATCAATCAATTCAATCTCTCAATTTACAAATCGGTTTTAGTTTCTTTTATTACTTAAAGTTGACCTAGATAGTATTACTAAATTCTCCGTTTAATACAGACACACAACCCATCCCGCTTTTAGCTTAATAACCATTACTATTTGCTGTGTTTAAGCTGTACTCGCCTCTCTGAGCTATTAATTATCAAGTGCTTTCAAGGCATTAATGCTTAATAATGCTCGATAATTGTGCATGGCAGCTGGATTAGGCTAATTGATAATCATGCTCGAAGTTAAATGCAGTTGTTAAAACAGAGTGCTTAACTCTGAAAGGGCTTATAGAACTGCATTCTTTTTTGGAATTTACATTTCCTTTCCTCCTACTGCGGCTGACGCAGATGTCGCAAAATGGAACAAATTTTAATCTATTTATGAATCAGTGTCGAGTTTTGTCAGCCCATAAAATATGATCACGGCAACGCTAATCCTTTTGGGTAACATCATCATATGAGTTACAGCAGTCGGTTATCCAGTTAGGTAGAAAGGCGATTGGCGTTCGCAGTATTTGCTTGATTTATGATTCTCGAAAAATTGGTGCGCGAAAAATACGCAAAATTCGCGAACGAGCTGCGAATTCATTGGAAAAATTGCATTTTTTTTCTTTTTGCTGCAAATACCTGGAATGCATTCCGTTTATGTGTCAAGTCATGGCTTTTATGTCGCATTAATACGGGCTACTTTTTAGGCCAGCCCAGCAGACCGCAGCACCTCATTGAAAAACTACCTGACCCTACGGCCGCGCAGCTGTCGCCTCACTTCCGGCAGCTACCGGGCAGGTAGCGAGGGTGCAAAGGGTGCTGCACCATTTTGCGACCTATAAAAGCGGCGTGCGTGCGTGTGCACGTAACATTCGCATCGAACCGCCGTAGAGAACAGAACTGAACTCCGCCATGAGCATCAGCACGTTTAACTTTCAATTCTACAACTATAAATTACCCGCAGCGTTGCCGGTTAAGACAGCGACAAGCTTCAGCGAACTCGAAATGGACATCGATGAGGAAGTGTCGACCAGCCCGATTACCTCCACTCCCCTAACCAAGCAGGCGCCCATCATGACCACCCCGCGCTATACCAGCGAACTGACCTTGCCAGTTACCGAGCCAGTTGCGACCTACACAGAAGCTGGAGCAGCAACAGAAACAGCAGCTGGAACCATGTCAGTGAACAGCACGTTGCAGCCCCTGCGCCCGCAGCTGCATAAGGCACAGAAGCGTTGGTCCATGGAGCTGCGCGAGCGGGTGCTTGAGATGTCGAAGCGAAATAACGGCTCCGATGAGGAGGAGTGGGGCACAAGCGTTTCCAGCTTGCAGCAGCGTTTTGCGCGGCAGCTGGAACAGAGCAACGCGTCGCCCGCAGCTGTTGCCGCCAGCGGTGATCAGGATGCACGCACTGTTAGTGACAAAATCAATTTCTTCAACAAGCTGACCAACACCTACCAGTCCGCCCGCAGCGCCAACCCTGGCCATAACACGAACAATCGTTTTATCTCACTACTACGCTCTACGCGCCCCCACAGCATGGCCACCGCGCAGAGCAATGGCGTAATTTGGCCCCAGGTTCCACCGCCGAAACCCAAACGATTGGCTGCCACCACCAGTGGCATGGACAGCGCGCCGCATCAGTTTGCAGTGCCCATGGCCAAGCCGCCCATAATGGGCAATAATTCAGCCCAACGCAAAAACTCATTGCGCCGCAAGCCCTCCACGGAGAAATCAAGGGCCAGCATTTCACGACAAAACTCGAATTCAACATTGAGGCCGCAACGGCATGCCATGATGGAGGATTTGAGCCTGGTCGTTCCCGTTAGGCTGCGCATTGCTGAATACGAGCAGCGCATATCCATGGGTGCATAGAAATGCAATTAACGCATCACAGACATGGCTTAATTCCAGGCCTATGGCAGGGCCGGAGTGATCCGTTGACACGCTAACAGGGATACCCTAATTTAGTCACTAGTGTTTCGTTCGATAAATTCAATTTTGTCACATGATTCAATAACAATAAAGCATTGAAAAACAAAATTTCAACCTTTTTTATTGAGTGGAGTGAACTTTGGAGACTTTCAAGTATTTATTGTTATAATTTTCAGTAGTCTTTAGAAGCATCTCAAATAACCTAAGTTCAGGGATTTATAGCACTGCAAAATTAGCTAAATAAATAGTAAACAATACAAAGAAGGGGTTTTGGAAGAGGCTCTTTTAAGTATTATACTTTTATATACTACATTTTATATTATTTTATTTATATTACTTTGTTCAAAAGTTGTAAAAGTTTAGTTGTCTTCGAAATATCTTACATTTCTATACCAAATATTTTTGTACTATGGCAAACTTTAGCCTAACAAACTACCTCAAAATATCATAAATATGTTGATCAGCCAAAGTACAGTCTTCAAAAACTGTTTAGGTAATTTTTCAAATTTTAATTTGCAATTTAAAAGGTATACTCAAAAATACCCTATCCACCAATCGACCAGAATTTTCTTAACCTTAGCATGAAAGCATTAAAATATTTTAATGGACTAAAGCAAATTATCGATATTTGCTTTGTATTTAGCATAAATTCTGATATATTGATAAAATAATATAAATTTCAGTTGTTATTCAACACTGTCCAATTAATGAAGCGACGCCACAATCTACTACAACAAATATTAATTCATAGTTTACATAAATTTAGCTTTTCCCTTAATCTAAATTCAAAAACCCGCCAAGTTTAGAACCTCAAAAGCTTGTGAATTATTACCTCCTGGTATTTATAATAATACTAGCTAATTTAAGGTACATTTAAACTTTTTGTTTCTTCAAAAGTAATTTTTGTTATTGTTTTGTATAAGATGGCAGCTCCACTTAAAAAAATAAATTGATAAAAAACTATTGTATGTAAAGAGGTTAAGGACAAGCAGCAGGTAGTTGGACATATTTTACCCAACAACATAATAAACTGTAGTTCATGCGCTGACTAATATGTTAGGTATATCATTTTTATGGTATCAACTGCGATTACAGCGAACAGTCAGAGGAAGTTATCAGAAATATTGTAAACTGAATCATGCCCTTCCAATGCAAGCGAGTATAAAATAAAAGCTGGAAATTAGCTTGTACGCTTCCAGTCTCCACAAAATAAACTCGATTCTCTCAGCCCGAGTCACTTGTTTGTTTGCAAAGCGAAAAAAGCGACAAACCGTTAGCTTTTAATACCTGAGTATGAGCATTATCTTATCGGTGCGGCATGCTGAGCGCCAAGTAAACTCTCCACACACATACCGATACACCTGTTGAGGTTGCGTCGCCAAAAGTCGAACAAGTTATCGAGCAAATATTGGTAAGCAGGCAAACTAAGATAAGATACGCGCTCAACGCTGCGTATGAGTAATGCGTGAACTGAACTGAATCAGCGGCAATGGTTGTTGGCTTTGTCAGACTTACCCCAATTGTAACCGCTGGCATCCACATCGTACAGCTCACCCAGATATTCGAATGGCATCACAAGTGCACCAGATTTGGCCTGTGGCTTCAGACCAGACACTGTGAGCACATCGTCTGTGCCACGGCTGGAACTGGCTGGCATTGCATGCACCACGGGCACAAGTGGCACCACTTTCTGTGCTGCAGGTGCCTGCACAACAGGTTTGGCCTTCGGCGTTGGTTTAGAGGCACCGGATGCGGAGGCCACAACAACGGGCGGAAGTACTTTTTCCACCTTTTTGGCTGGCGGTTTCACTTTGAGCTCCACTTCGTCGGATTCCATAAGTTCTGCGGTTGGTTTTTTGGGCACTTGTTTCACGGGTACGGCATCGAGTATTTGATCTTCAATTTCCGCTGAGATATTCTCGTTGGCCAGGACATAGGCCATAAAGCCGCAGGCCAGCGCACAAACCACAAAGAGTTTGAAGCGCATTTTCACTTGCTTCCTTTTGTTCGTTTATTAATTCGTTTTATTTCGTATTCGTACGTGGCGCACTGTAAAAATGATACAAATTAATGCAATTGCCACTGAAAAGAAAATTCTACACAAATTTTCATATGGTTTTTCACTTGCAAAACTATTATTTTGTGCTTGATGACATCACCAACGCCATAAATTTGTGAGGCTTATCAGCAATATTTTTATTATAATTCTTATCGCACTCAACACTTCTGCAGCTTTTGTTTTAGCTATATGCTTTTGGATCACTTTTACCAACCTTAGAGCCAGAAAATACGTTCGATTCAGCGCCACGCTCAGTTAAGACTGAAGTCGGGGCGTTGCCAAAACCTGTCGACAGGTTCAGTTGGCTCAATTGTTAACATTTCGATTGTGAAATGTTGCCGTTATCTGTTTTATGCTCTGCTCCACAGCACTATCTTATCACAGAAAGCCACGCACTGATAACGCATTCCACTATTCCACTTGGCGAGGTCTCGACAAGAGTCGTTAGCGTATCGCATTGTGCAAGTTGCCAAGTTTCAAAACTCTATTGTTTATTTAATGCTCTCATTATTTGTAAGGCTCTCTCGCCCTATCTTCCTCTCTCTTCTTGGCTTATCAATACTGCTCGCTCTTGTTGACTTTACGATTTGTGATTCATATCCATTACAGTTAATCACCGTTTTTCCTTGTCATCAACTCAATGGCCAGCCTCAGTCTGTGCCACCCTCAAAGCCCCAATATAATTATAGACAATGAGCCATGGCTGACAACAATTCGACATTTCCGCCTGAGCTTTTGTTTTGTGAATGAAATCAGCAAAACGTAAATTTACTCAATTCATTTCGACACGCCATGAAAATCTCATAAATATCATCATTATCGTTATCAGGTTTTCTTGTATCATGTGCAAGATATTGCCATTTGTCAATTTACATAAAATATCGCATAAATATCAGAATTACAGTGGGGAAATTTAATTAAATTAGCGTTGATTTGTATCCATTGTAAAGCTAAGTTTTGTGTCTAGGCTTTTATTTGCTTTTGAAACATTTTTATGATTATCTATTATTAATTGCTTCTAAGCATTCCTTCCATTTTCACATCTTTCACTTGAAAACAAATTTACAGTTAATTTACTTGATTCCAGTATAAGATAATGCTTAGGTTTTACAATTTCGATTACCTTTAAATTTGTTGTTATTTTTTTATAAAAGGTACTCATCAAATGTGTAAAAATAGGGCTAACAACTTTGTGCAAATGTACGTAACAAGCAAAAGAAGGCATGGCAGACTCGACAAAGTATATATATTCTTGATCAGGACGACGGGCTGAATCGATCTAGCCATGTCTGTCTGTCTGTCTGTCTGTCTGAATGAACAGTGAGATTTTTGAAACTATAAGAGCTACTAGAGCAGCGGCCAGTGTTGCCAACTCCTCACCATAAAAAAAGGACAAATGAACCCGAAAAACAGGACAGAAAACGGACAGATTTAAAAAAAAAGGACAAAAAAACAGGACAAACTATGTTAAATCTAATATAGGGAAAATATAGGGAAATAAACTGGCCAAATATTGTTAATTCAGTCAATAAATAAGCTAGAACAAATGGCCAAAGCTACATTTACATAATATACATATTCATCAATTTTTTTTATTATTATAGACCCCACAAAATATATATTTTCTTGATCAGGGAGACAAGCCGTGTCGATATAGCGATGCCCGTCTATCTGTCCGTCTGGATAAACGCTAGAGCAGAGCAGCCATTTTTGCTGCAATCGGTATATGTATATATACGTGTAAATCAAGTTTATTTCAAATCTTTGATACCACGCTCCCTTTACGCCCAATATCAATAAAACCTACACAACCTCGTATATTTGATCATAATTAGTAATATTTAACATAGAATATTTTTATTCGAAATATATACTATTTTCTATTGTATTCAACTGTCCTGAAAAGTGTCCTTAAAATCGGTTAAGAAAACACAGGAAATATTAAAGAAACAATATTGCGGGCGTTGCCTTGCGCACTCTCTAGCAGCGCAGCCATTAAGCTGGCACACGTAAAAAAGTTAGAACAATAAGCATTGCTGCTACGCTTCGTTTGAATTTTATAAAATTATATTTACAATACAAAGTCGGGCCCATCTGACTTATATGCCACGTCCAAATTTTGTATATTGTATAATAAGTCGAAAAGATCAAACAGAAAAAAACGATGAGCCCATTTTTTTAAATGGCTTTAAAAGGCTGGATTTTTTGCAATTGGCATTTAAAATTTTTTAACTTAACAAAAAAAAGCTAGATCTAGCCAATATTATGATGTTCGATATGCCCGATTCGATCTCACTTAAACATATCACGACTGCATTGCTTTTAAATCGGTTTGTAGAAATTGGAATATCCATATAAAACCGATCCATGTAGATTTAAATGATATTTTCCATGCGCGATTTATACAAATAAAAAAAGGATGAAAAAAGGACAGATTAAAATAAAAAAGGCATTTTTTCCGGATAGGGGACGTTTTAAAATTCTTGCGGATAGATCGGTTTAAAAAAGGACAGATCTGTCCTGAAAAAGGACAAATTGGCAACACTGGCAGCGGCATGCACGATAACGGACTGTAGCAGGTGTAATCCATAGTTAGATCAAGTTTATTTCAACTCTCTAGTTGATAACAACCGAATAACAAGCGTAATATCTTACATATAAAAGCTGGTATTCAGAATAAATACTCTCTACCATTTTATTTATATCGCATTGAAATCGGTTAATAATCAGAGAAGATATTAAAGAAACAATATTGCAGGCATGAAATACTTTAATCTGTTATATTGCTTTGTTTTTTAGACCCTTTACTTTAAAAAAGTAAAAAGTGTCTATTAGTTTAGTGCAAAGGGGAAATGTATGTAACACCCAGAAGGAGGCGTGGCAGACCCCACAAAGTATATATATTCTTGATCAGGACGACAAGCCGAGTCGATATAGAGTCCGTCTGTCCGTCTGTCTGTCTGGCTGTCTGTCTGTCCGTCTGTATGAACACCTAGATCTCAGCAACTATAAGAGCTAGAGACACCATATTTGGGATTTAAGTTCTCCTAATCAGTAAGCAGCACGAGTTTGTTTTAGATTTTGGATACCTCCCCCCCTTTCCCGGCAAACCGCAAAAATCTACTGCAGCCACAGCTTTAAAGATATTGATTTGTAATTTGGTACGTAACTAGCTTATGATATTCTCTATCAACGCTGTGAATTTTTTTTCGATCGAATAAGAAACAGCGAACATATGGCACAGACAATTTGCCACACTAGGCAGAGGGGGGTGGTGTGCCTTGCATACGCGGGTAGCTAAGTGTGTGTGCGTCTGATTGTGTTTGTATGTACATATAGTAGTAGTAGTAGTAAAGTAAAGGGTCTCCTACAGTCGGTTACGTCCGACTGTAACCTCCGTCCCACTGATCTGCCCCGTCCATATATTTTGTTTTCCATAACTCAATTTGACTGTAAATCAAGTAGCAGATCAGCTTTATGTTAAGTCTTCTGCTAATAACAGCACTTTTAACGACCCGCCTAAAAGTATGCAATCATAAAATTTTTGGCGTGAAGATTCCCAAGAAGATTCCCCCCACCCCTTCACGAACAAATGTGAGTAGAAATTGTTACTCTTACACAAAAACACTCAGTTGCATTTCCTGAGTGGTTTACATGTGTCTCAAACTGGAATAAGAACAAAAGAGAGCGGTTCGATCGCCTGTCTCTATGCGAGTCTGCTGATCAGTTGCTCTTATCAGCACTACAAAGACCCCCTAGTCCGATTTCTAGTCGACAGAATTTCAGTACTGGGTGGAACGCGAACTGCTGCAGTTGACGCGGGCGTTGCGTGAAAACTTTTGATAATCAACTAAATTAAGCTAGAACAGCTAGAATGCTGCGTCATTTTGTGAACTCGAAAAGAAAATTCGCCGGCTTGCTGAGCGTGCAGGCACGCCCCCAACGCCCTTATCACAGCAAGCAGGGCGTCTGGGGCTATCGACCGGTTGCCAAGCGTGTTTTTGAAGGTAGCCGCAACAGCAAATAATAATAATAATAACAAAATATAACAAACTATTTATAAAGTTTTACCTGCCAGTGATTTGTAGTTAATTCTGCTCAAACTCTGCTCGTGCTATTTGTAATCTGTGCCTGGTTGAAAGATTACAGCTCGCATTTAATCTTATTTTATAAAATTTCCTGTCGTTGAGATAACAATCATATATATAGCAAACACTTTTGATAAGTCTCTCGAACGAGAGCCAAACAAATAGTGCCAAGACAAAGCCGCAACAATAACAAAACTCTTTTTGCGGCGACTTTCTAGTGAATAATCAGATGAATGCAATTTCTTGCCCCTCAGTTATTGAGAGTTGTTTATCAATGTGCCTACGACAACAACAAACAACAGCAAAAACAAATCAACAGATCCAAGTGAACTTGTTGCAGTCGCAAGCGGGCTCGAACATGTTGCAAGTCCGGCAGTTCAAGCACTTGCAACACGTATGAAGCAACCTGTTGGAAATACATATTTCGTTGAGTTGTTGTTGTGACTGCAAGTACAACGATATTCATCTTAAATTTAAGATAATAATTTACGATTTCTATACCCTGTAAACCTACATAAGGGTATATTAAGTTAGTGCAAGTGGTATAAGACAGTTTATGTATTTTTGATCAGAACGACGAGATGATCGAGAGAGAGAGAGAAAAAGAAAGCAAGAGCAAGAGAGAGCGGGAGAGAGACATCGAAAGAGACAGGGAGAGTGAGAAAGCAAGAGAGAGAGGGAGAGAGGGGAGGGAGAGAGAGGGGAGGTAGAGAGAGAGAGAGGGGAGGGAGAGAGAGAGAGAGAGAGAGGGGAGGGAGAGAGAGAGAGAGGGAGGGAGAGAGAGAGAGAGAGAGAGAGAGGGGAGGGAGAGAGAGATAGAGAGAGGGGAAAGAGAGAGGGGAGGGAGAGAGAGAGAGAGGGAGGGAAGAGAGAGAGAGAGGGGAGGGAGAGAGAGAGAGAGAGGGGAGGGAGAGAGAGAGAGAGAGAGGGGAGGGAGAGAGAGAGAGAGAGAGGGAGGGAGCGAGAGATAGAGAGAGGGGAAAGAGAGAGGGGAGGGAGAGAGAGAGAGAGGGAGGGAAGAGAGAGAGAGAGCTAGTGAGAAAGAGCTAGTGAGAGAGAGAGAATAACCGATTAGTAGGGTATATAAATGGGCTTGCAATGGCGCTTTATTCAGTTGGTGGCCGACTTTTGCCTTGTTCAGAAGCAAGCCGAGCTGTTGGAGGCGTATAGAGGCAATACGTAGGTATATGACTGCAGCTTAAGGCGATTTATGTAAGCTTAACAACGTTTTCCACAGTGTATTATTGTAAGACAAAAGTTAGTAAAGTTATACTACTATAATTATTAACAAAAGAGGACTTTGTTGTGCTTTTAACGGCGCCGATTAGTCGGGCGAAAGGCTACAGTCGAATGTAACCGACAGTGGGAAACCTGCTTCAATAATCCCTGCAAAGTAATTGTATTTTGCGATCTGCATTTAAAATTTTTTTGTTTTTATAATTAAAATGAGTATAAATTTTTTTAATTAAAGCCCAATCAAAATATAAATAAGCTGTTCAAGACAGCTTACGATTAAAGAGTATTCCCTTACTCCGATTTGATGGGACTTTTATTGGCAAACTTCAACTTCCCCTAACTGAATTGAAACATCAGCAAAAGTTATCGTATATGCAGGCATTAAAGTCAAATTTTTCGAATGAAACTGTCAATTCTGTCAGCTTAGTTTAAAACAATGTGCAGGTGTGAAAAACTGCACAAATTAAAAGGAAACTATGCCCTGTGCATACAGGCAAAGCAACAAGGCAGTTGTGCGTGTGTGTGTGTGGGTGTGTGTGTGGGTGTGTGTGTGTGTATGCAAAATACCGTTGTGAGGCAAACAATGCTCCAAAAATTCGAATGTGACTCATGGTTAGGCCAACCAACACACACGAGAATTTGCAATATCGTGGCAGAAAGTTGCGTCGCTTTGAGCCCAGGTCGGGTGTTTGGGGGTTCGTGATTGAATTTGAGGTAAGGCTGAGGTTCTTATCGACACGACGCACGCCAGTTCTTATTAAAGAAAGCATGTGGAGGAGACTGTGAGAGGGACGACATCGGATGCTCAGTGCACCGGACACACTTGTTTTTCCAGGTGCCTTTGAGCACTTGTCCTTTGCCAGTTGAGCCTGGATTTTTTTGTTGAGTTGATCCACTGGCTATAGTATGACATCAACTGGCAACCACTGTTGCCAAATCCATTTGTTTCCCGTCAAATTTGGCTGTTTATAAAAAACGTTTACTAGATTTTTTGGCCTAGTACATAAAATACATATTTCATTTCGCTCTCAGCATTTTCTTAAGTTTTCAAAATTTATGCTAAAATAAGCAACAATAATAGATATTTTAGCCCCTTTACTTTAAAAAAAGTAAAAAGGGTCTATTAACTTAGTGCAAAGAGGAAATGTCTGTAACACCCAGAAGGAGGCGTGCCACGCCCCATAAAGTATATATATTCTTGATCAGGACGACAAGCCGAGTCGATATAGCCTTGTCCGTCCGTCTGTCCGTCTGTCCGTCTGTATGAACACCTAGATCTCAGCAACTATAAGAGCTAGAGACACCATATTCGGGATGTCGGTTTTCCTATTCAGTAAGCAGATCAAGTTTATTTTAAATTTTGGATACCTCCCCCCCTTCCCCATCAAACCGCATAAAGCTACTGTAGCCACAGTTTTAAAGCTATTGATTTATAATTTGTGTGACTAGTTTATGGCATTCTCTATTGACCCTGTGAATTTCGTTCCGATCGGATAAGAAACAGCGAAAATGTGGAACGGACAATTTTCCGCACTAGGCAGAGGGGGGTGGTGTGCCATGCATATGCGCGTAGTTTCGTGCGCGTACCGCTGATTGTGTTTGTGAGTACATATAGACAAAGTAAAGGGTCTCCTACTGTCGGTTACGTCCGACTGTAGCCTCCGTCCCACTGATCTGCCCCGTCCATATATTTTGTCATTATTTTGATCGATGTTCTATGCTCCAAAATCTAAATCCTTTTCATTAAAACACAATAAAATGCATAAAGTTGCCATAACTTTTGTTGACATTCGATATATTTGCTGTCATTTAAGCAATTAAATATATTGGCAAAATTACTATTTTTAGAGTAAAAACAATTATATTGCTTTGCAACTGAAGAATTTGAAAGCCACTAACTGTAGACGGATGCATCCGACTGGAGAATATCTTGCACAGACAAATTAATACTGTTTGACTTGACAGATTTGGAAATCAATTGCAAAATTTAAATCAATTTTAAGCATAATATAAAAAAAATTTAATCACTGCAAAATCTTAATTGTTGTGATCTTTATGTTTAAGCAAAAACATGGAAAATCTTAGGCAAACCTGTTCTTTTTTTTTAATTTTTTAGAGTTCGCTTCCCGTCAAAAAGGAGCTTTTTTCCCGAAAACAAATTGACAACACTGATGGCAACTGGCAACTGGCAACTGTGTTCCGTTCAATTCACTTGACGGTCCAATCAAACAGACAACATTGTCGTGCGTCCTTTGTTGGCTTTCTCTTTGATTTCCAGCGTGTCCTTGCCGCACGTCCTGTCCCTACATATAGTATTCTCATATATAACTGTCAAGTCTTATGGCTGCTTCAATAATATTTACACGCTCAAGCTGATATATATCCCCACAAATATAATTCATCATTCTCGGTGTGTTTGTGTTGGAAGGGGGTAGAGTCGACTGCAAATTGATTTATCACCCAAAATAATGTCAAATAAATTGCATAAATTTTTAAGCAAATTAAGTTTTAATGCAATTCGAAGTATGGCAAGCTACAGACAAAACAACTCTCAATGATCTGCCAAAGTCCATAATTCCCCAGAGCTAGCTCCCTAATCGAGTGTGCTATGCTCACGCACATCCTGTAAGCAGGATAATACTTTAGCACATAAACACCTAAACAGCAAGGAGCTATCAACGGCTTGACCAGAAAATAAAACACCATAAAAAAGGACCAATAAAAAAGCGGCCAATGCCATGTATCACATACGTGGCAGCTAAAAATGACAGTCACAACGAATTTCAAATACTTTTTCTTAACTTCGGCTAAATTCAAATCAAATTTTATATCTATAGGTAACCAGTAAGGCAAAAGTAGATCAAAGGTTATCAGGAATATTGGGGGAGGTATTGAAAGTCTAAAGCAAACTTGATCTACTTGCTGTAAAGTAAAACTCAACTACCAAAAATTGTGTTTCCAGCTGTTATGGTTATTCGAAATATAGGTGTTCACAGGGACGGACAGACAGACGGTCATAGCGAATACAAACATTTCCCATTTCCATTATACTTTTTTAAAGTACAGAGTCTATAAAACAAAATTTAGGTGCTTATTTTTATTTAATTCGTCTGAACTTTAAACTGCAATCAAGAATTCTAGAATTGTCAAAAGTACGTTTGAAATTCAAGCATTCAATTTTATTCCAAACATTTAAATATAGTTATATGACAGAATGCGCTTCTTCCAGTAAAGTGTAGTTAACACTCTGTCATTATAATACTGTACTTTTATTTAATGCAATAAATCTTATCTTATACAAATGTTTTGTACCCATAAGACTTATCTGGGCTCTGGGTAGTGGATGTACCCGCACAGCTGAGGTCACAGACTGGACCTAAGCCCAAAAAAGTATTTGCCATAAAAGTAAAATGCCAATAAATTCAAAAGGCCGCACAATGTGGAATAAGAATGCGAATGTCCCTGCTCTCTGTCTCCATTTCGTTGCTGCTTTTCTTTTTTTAATAATTTATAACTGCGAGTGGAAATTTATATTGTTTACGCATGTGTTTCCTTCACCAGTTGCCGAGGAGGCGAAGCTGGCGAGGAACTCGCAGGGCAACATTTATCGCTGGGTCGAGGCCTTTCGCCAGCATGGACACAAATTGGCCTCCGTAAATCCCATCAGCATCAAAGAGCAGCCCACCAGCGTGAGCGAAAGGTAAATAACACTGGGACATACCCATCTCCCATCCTCCAATTCCTCCAATTCCTCCGATTCCTCCTTCCGTGCAAGCAAGATTCATGCATATTATTTATATTTTGTTACCTCTATTCTTGCTGGCGCCTTTTGTATTGTATTTTGTCCACTGCTGGTGGGCGGACAGCGAGCTGCAGGAATTAAATCCCGCATTTTATGGACTGCAGACGCAGCAAACGGTGCGCACCGCTGGCCTCCTAAGTGCCCCCACCTCGGACACCGCTCGAAATGTGCAAAATGTGGAGCAGCTGGAGCAGCTGCTGCGTGACATTTACTGCGGCAGTGCAGCGAGCGCGGAGTTTGCCTACATTGAGGTAAATAGCGCCATAATACGCAGATAAAGCGTCGTGTATTCCTACGCTCTACTTTCCACAGAACATCGAGGAACGCGAATGGTTGGCCAAACATTTCGAGACTCTGAGCCAACACCAGCTGCAGGCAACAGAACGCTGCGAAATCGCCGAATTGCTAATTAAGTCGCAGGCATGGGACAATTTCATGGCCCTCAAATTTCCCACCGTGAAGCGGTACAGCGGCGAGGGCGCCGAGTCCATGTTGGCCTTCTTCTGGCAACTGCTCCGTGACAGCGTTCAAGGTGAGTGTCAGATTAAGTAGTTGCCAAACAGCCAAACAGCCAAACAGCCAAACTCCCAACACCGAAACTTAAAAGTTTCAACTGACAAACAACAGATATGTTTGCCTTAGCGCTGGCAGCGTGCTTGGCAGGGAGCACGAAGCTTTGGCGCGAAGATATTTATTTATCCGTGGCTTAAAAATACTTGTCAGTTAATATATTTAAATAAAAAACCCCCCTCAACTTGTTGCTTGATTTTGTTAATCTTCAATTTTAAATCTTAATGCATACCAAGTATGCAAATGCCAGGACTCACTAATTAAACTTTAAGTAAATCCTTCTTTTTTTAGAAAATTCAAATACATTAGTATTGATTCTTATAGAGCATATGTTAGGGTATTTTTTGCCAATATATAAACAACTTTGATAAAACGGTTTTATAACAGCAGCGTTTCAAAGTAAAATGTAATTAATTGATAAATGTAAAAATCGTATCGTTTTTAAAACTGTAAAACCTGCTTAAACTCTTGAATACAATTTTTTAAATTTGTATTTATATATTTTTATCAGACACAAATTTTTATTCCGGTTTGGACAAAATATTTCAAATAAACGTAATTTTTGTTGTGATTTCCAAGTGCGATACGTTAAGGAACAATCGTCTCCTAAGGAATTTTAAGACCATTTAAAACCATTTTCAATTGTCTTCCATTAGAACTGGCAAAGTTTATTTAAAATAAATATGAGGTTTCTAGCCCCTAGTGCATGGCTGAAAATCGGGTTTAAACTCGAACCGGTTAGAGATACACGATATACGTTTCAGGTTATATAGTTCAACTACGAAGTATTTAGTGTTTTTATACCCTATACCCTTAAAATGTGCAAACACAGAGTTATTCTTAAACAGTTTTTCCTTAAAAAAAAAACTATAGATTGATTTTTCTCGATGTTGGTATTTCTTATAACAAGCTGCATATTTATTTAAATAATACCGAAAATAAAACCAAGCATTTTCGAAATAAAACCATTTGAAAACCTTCATGGGCAGTAAATTTCGGTTTGTACAAATTCAAAATTGATTCTCCAATACATGCTTGCAAAGCTCATTTGAAACTGTAGTTTTTGTGCAGTGTACTTGTGCCAAGAATCGCAGGCAGCGCTTGTTTTAACTCTTAACTCTTATGCTACCCATACTTAACTGTCTTGTAACGCCAACTACAACAATGACAACAGCGAACGTGCAGCATGTGGTGCTGGCCATGCCCCACAGAGGACGCACCTCGCTGCAGGCGGTGATGTTCAACATGCGAGCAGCAAAAGTTTTTCGCAAACTAAGCGGCGCATCGGAGTTTGCCGACGACATTGAGGCTATGTCGGATGTTATAAGTCATTTCCGTAAGTGAAAGTTTGCACTTTGTGCAGCAAGCGCTGCAGCAGACGCTGCGTATGCGTAATTTAATCAAAAATCTCCAACTTTATGTGCGCAGATGTGTCGGAGCAGCTGCAGGTCCTTGGCAAAAGCATTAACTTTAGCATGGTGCGAAATCCCTCGCATCTGGAGGTGAGCACTCTAAATCATGCAGTCAAAGGAAAACTATTGTATAATTTCCATCCCAACTTCTCCTTCTCATAGGCAGCTAATCCTGTGGCCATGGGCAAGGCACGCTCCAAGCAGCAAACACTTGGTGATGGCGCCTTTGCCAAGGATGGAGCAGCCAAACCCTTTGGCCAGCAGGTGCTGAATGTCATACTGCACGGAGATGCGGCGTTTATGGGACAGGGCATTAATCAGGAGTGCCTAAACATGGCCTATGTGCCGCACTTCGAGGTGGGCGGCAGTCTGCATCTGATTGTTAACAATCAGGTGGGCTTCACCACGCCCGCAGAGCGTGGACGTTCCACGGAGTATGCCTCCGATCTGGCCAAGAGCATACAGGCGCCCGTATTCCATGTCAATGGCGATGATCCGGAGGCATTGGCCCGCATTACCAATCTGGCCTTCCGCTATATGCGCGAGTTCCACAAGGATGTGTTCATTGATCTCAACTGCTTCCGCCGCTGGGGTCACAATGAGGTCGATGATCCCACATTCACCAATCCGCTGATCTATCAGATAATACACAATCGTCCCTCGGTGCCGGATAAATATGCTGCCCACCTGGCCAGTCAGGGCATCTTGAGCGCAGCACAGGCTACCCAAATGCGGGAGAATTATATGGCCCATCTTGGCGAGGAGCTGGCATTGGCTGCCAGCTATCAGCCGCCTCCGTCTTTCTTTGAGCAGCAGTGGGCTGGCCTCAAACCGGCGCCTGCTAATGAGCTCACCTACTGGGACACGGGCTTGGACTACAGCCTGCTCCACTGGATTGGCCAGCAGAGCGTGGCGCATCCCGCCGACTTTGTAAGTTGTGTATGCAATACCATCATACGTTTCTAAAGCTGATCTTCAATCCAGCACGTGCATCCACATCTGCTAAAGACACACGTGCAGGGCAGACTCAAAAAGCTGGAGGCTGGCAACAAGATTGACTGGGCCACAGCCGAGGCCATGGCCATTGGCAGCCTCATGTACCAGGGACACAACGTGCGCCTTAGTGGCGAGGATGTGGGACGTGGCACCTTCTCGCATCGGCATGCCATGCTGGTGGATCAGAAGACCAACGAAATGCATGTGCCGTTGAACCACATGGAAGGAGGCAACGGTGGCAAACTGGAGGTGGCACACAGTATTTTATCCGAGGAGGCGGTGCTGGGCTTTGAGTACGGCATGGCCATCGATAATCCGCAGAATCTGATCATCTGGGAGGCGCAGTTCGGAGACTTTGCCAATGGCGCTCAGATCATCATCGATGCCTTCATAGTGTCGGGAGAAAGTGAGTAAAGAATTACACCACATAAGACAGAAATACTAATGTAATAAAAATAGATAGGATGTAGCTGATCAGTCGGACACACCCGACATGCACTTCACCTTGCAGCCTATAAAGCGCTGCATCAATTCTTATTCTAGATTTATCTTTAAAGCAGGATTTGATGATAATATCATCATGATAATATCTCATTATTGACCTTTAATAAATATACCGTATTAAACCGATTTTTAATAAAATTCACAAATTCGATCAAGCTTAATTAAGTTGAAACGGACGCTCTCCTCCAAATTGTAATTTGTACATAAAATTTAAATCACGCAACCCACAATTGTGATAACGGTACAGAGAATGACGGGAAAATAAGAAATCGACATAAAAATTTCGCAAAACAATCTTAAGAACAGATAATTGCATACTAAGAATCTATTTTCGATTTCGATATACACAAAATCAAATAAATTTTATTAATGTACTTAGTTTCTTTAGATATTTTGCTAAGGACAATCTTGTAGGTTCGAAATTTTGCGTGCTATACGTATTTCGTATCGTTTTATGGACGGAAGAAGTCTAACTTTTAAAATTTGCAATAAAATTGATCCACTACATTTCGAATTTGGGTGCTTTAGCTCCTATAGTTTCGAAAATATACGCGTTCGTACAGACGAAGGAACAGACAGACACAACTAGATCCCTGTTTTCCCATTTTCAATGGGTGCTGAATTATATAAGTGGATCGGAACAGATCGGACAGAAAAATATTGGCTTATAATGATAGTTTCTAAATAGCTTAAAAAATAAACTCGAATTTCAATTAACTAAATTGAATTGCAATGTTTGGGTCAAACTGGGTAGATTTGTTATAATTCGGAAGCAAGTTAAATAGATTCCGAATTCCGATTCCGAACTGGTTCGGTTCAGTACCGTTTTCCAGTCGTAACCTAAACGCTATTGATAGACCTCCATCGTTATTCACTCTTCAGCTAAATGGATGGATTCCAACGGGCTGGTCATGCTGCTGCCACATGGTTACGATGGCGTCGCCTCGGAGCACAGTTCCTGCCGCATCGAACGCTACCTGCAAATCTGCGATTCCAGTGAAACCGCACCGGATGGCGATGCTGTCAATGTGCATGTGGTCAATCCCACAACCCCAGCCCAATACTATCACGTGCTGCGTCGCCAGCTGGCCAGAAATTTCCGCAAGCCCCTGGTGGTGGTGGCACCCAAGACGCTGCTGCGCCTCTCCGCAGCCACCTCAACCCACGAGGACTTTCAGCCGGGCACAATGTTCCACAATGTGCTAGGTGCGTGGTTGGTCACTTTTTATGGCCGTGTTTAACTTGATTACATACTTTATCAGGTGACGCCACGGTGCAGCCGGAGCAGGTGCGTAAGGTCATCATCTGCAGTGGCAAACACTACTACAACCTGCTGGAGGAGCGGCAGAAGAGGCAGGCAAACGATACGGCCATTGTGCGCCTGGAATCCCTTTGCCCCTTCCCCGTGCAGGAGCTGCAGGCGCAGCTGGCGCAATATGGCAATGTCCAATGTAAGTTCATATCGTAAACTAGCGCGAAACAAGTTGGTTAAACAGCGCCCTCCCACTTCTCTTCCCTCTCTCCTCCCTCTGCCATCTCTCGCCTCTTTATGTGCTTCACAATTACACAGCTTTCATCTGGAGCCAGGAGGAGCATCGCAACATGGGCGCCTGGACGTTTGTGCAGCCACGTTTTCAAAATTTAATTGGCAAACAGGTAGGCTATATATATATACAGTATAGAGTGTCCATAGTCCCCAGATACACTCACAAATACATAAACCCAACTCGTACACATAGCTCCAGTACTGCGGCCGCACAGAGGCAGCGACTCCGGCTACTGGAATTGGCAAAGTGCATCGACGGGAAGCTGTTGAAGTTGTAACTGCCCCATTTGAAATTTAGAGAGCTGCCACTGCCCCCCCACTGCCACGCCCAACACCCTACACTTTGCACGAAGTGCTTTAGCCCAATAAACACAGCCAAAAATGGCAGCAGAAAAACACAATAATGGCCAAAAAGTTCAATTTGGCAACTACGGCAGGCACACACGTTAACAAATTTGTGAATATACTAAAAGTGTTCAGGTTGATTTTGATAATAAACTGCAATTATTTTTCTATGATTGAAAATAAAAAACAATATTAACAAAATAATAAATAAATAACAATAATTAATTAAATAATAAATGATTGCAAATAAATAAATAAAAAAATATATAAAGAAAAATAAATAAATAATAATAAATAAATAAATAATAATAAATAAAATATGGTTTGTTTTCAACCATTCCACTTTTATATTATTTACGAAATTAGAAGAAATGTTTTGACATAATTCATTGTATGACAGATAAACCGATTTAAGCTCGTTTCTTTATCTTATTTTTTAGGTTTATATTAAATAATATAATTTATGTTCTAATTTTCTAAAAATTTAAATTTTTTAGAGTACATTTTTCAAAATTATACATTTACTAAAGACACTGAAAAATTATTAGAAAAAAATGCATTCTGAGAGTTTAATTACGGAAGATAATTGACAAAAAATTTAAAAATTTCAGATTTTTCGGGTAAATATATGTATTATTTAGAGAATTTCCTACTTGTTACCAAGCGTAAATACATAAAAATATACAAGTGAATTGAAGAAAATTTAAATTTAATAATTAATATCAAATAATTCAGTTCAAACGATATGCAGACATATAGTACATTGAAAAAAAAAAATGATAATTACCTGTCGTCTTATAAAGCAACTTCAAATGCTGTTATCCAGTGTAATTTATGGAAACTTTATGGCAAAGTTTTTAATTGTTCGTTGGCGTTGCATATAATTTGCAGTTGTCGGTTGTGTTTATGACTCTTGCATAATAAAATTCAAAAATTTGCAGGCCATAAGAAGTGTTGATGGCCCGAACCACAGAGAAGATAAACGAAACGGAAAACCTATCGTAAATATTTATTATGTTTGTGAAACATTTTACAGACTTTCAATTGGAAACTCATTTTTCAAGCCGCGAAGTGACTTAACTAAAGTATGTATATTAAGTAATAAATCGGAGGATTAAGTAGTACATGTATGAAATAAAAACACACATCTGGATAATATAAAGTTTGGATACGTTACAAAAACTAATACAATTACAATAACATACGATTAAAGTACTAAATATGGTTATTGGTTATGGTAGTCTAATAATAGAATGGATTGGATGAGGATGAGGTTACCTACATATAAGGCGTTACCAAGGACCTAAAGATTGGAGAAGCTGCTGGATATCAGAGTTATAGAAGGGTTTCAAAATGAACTAAAAAGCAAGGTAAGAAAAAGTCTCATCACGCTTAAATTCTAGTTCTAGTCCAGGCTGAGATCAATATATCTTATATGACCTGTCGGCCATAGACACGCTCTAGAATATCGTAAAAGTCGGTGGACGTCTTATATGCAAAGTACAGAAGTCACATCCAGAACACGAAGGCCAAGCAGACGCTTATTATGACTAAGGCAGTTTCTTTGCAACTGGCATTATCCCAACCGCATTCCAGATCAAATTTCAGCGCCTACAGATAAAAACTCGAGAGTATTTACTGAATACAATATGTTATAAGAAATATTTAATACGTACCTCCAATAGCTGCTGCCCGCCTTTATTATCACAACGCGTCTCGCGAAGATCGTCATCGTGATCATCGCAATTGTGACGTCCGTACACCTGGCACGGTGAATTCATGAATGTACGGAAAACTGTATCGGTCCAGGTCTGAGACGAGCAAATATATTGGCGGCGTTTACGTTGCCAGAACTCCACCCAACTGCCAAAAAAAATGATAAAAAAACGATAAAATCTATAGTAAATTATAAAAAATGGGAATTCCGAATTTAGTTGAATCCAATCCTCGAACCTAACCCGTAGCCCGTTTGAAATAAATTTTACAGTCTAATTCTACCAATTCTAAGTTGATTTTCAGTTTATTGGAAACCATCATCCAACTTATAAACTCTCCAAAACCTAGCGAAGGTTTAATTGTTTGGATAAGAAAGTTTCTACTAACTTAACACAACCAAAAATAATCCACATCACTGTTTTTAATTCAAATAATACAATTAAAAACGTTGTAGATGCTGATCTAAAGATTTCACCACCAAAAACAGGATTTAAACCATTACTTCGGATATCCCTGGTTTTAATACTACTTAAACCTAGTTAAATGCTTACCCCAAATCACAATCACAGTTGAGATCTGTGTGCGACATCTTGAGATCGGTGAGAAAAACGCTGTTTGGCAGGTAGGGTACAGTGCCAGTATTTGGATTCGGTATCTTCTTCAAATTACGATTATGATAGCGTATATCCAAGGAAATATTCCGTACTCTGCCCATATACTTGAAGAAGTTTGGTGGCAATGCTTGCAATGAGGTATTAAACAGTTGCATATACAAATAAGGAGAACGCATACCCTGTACAAAAGAAAGCGGTTCAATTAATAGAAAACTTTTATTTGCTTATCTGTACTTACCCGCAGTATGCGCTCATGGAGATTGGTAAATTGTGGTCCACTAAATGTAATATTGGTCAGCTTCGATGGCAGTTGACCCTCCATCTCACGCTGTAGGTCCGTGGGCATGCCCAGCTGAACCGTCTGCATTTCCTGTGTGGGTCCCGAACCCTTCTTCACAATGCGTGTAAACGGCTGTGGTGCCTCTATCCACAGCTGGCGTATGTTATGATGGTGACGCAGCAAATGGGGAATATTGAAGTGCTCCAGATGCGAATAGGCAGTCAACTTGAGGGAGCGCAGATGGGGCAACGAGTCGAGGCAACCGTACTCGAAGTAGTGCAAACGGAAGTTGGATATATCCAACATCTCGAGATCCTCATTGACGCCATCGAAGCTGTTGTTGTTGAGCGAGGTGATGGGATTGCCGGAAAGCATTAGGCGACTGTAAAGAATTTACATTGTTATTAAATAAACAGCTCAAATCGTTTCTATCGAATTTACCGCAAGTGTGGCAGAGACTGTGTCATCAAAGGCACGTTGGTTAGATCATTATTGGATAGATCTAGCATGCGTAGGTTGCTCATGTTGTGAGCCAGCTCCTGGGGTATTGACGGCAGTTCGTTGTAGCCCAAACGGAACTCACGCAGATACTTCAGGCGTATCTCAGGCACTGTGCTCAGGGAGACATTCTCCAAGCCCAGTTTAATCAGTGAAGTCTCCAGACCCATAAACGATTTATCCATAACCTTAAGATCGCGATTGTGTGACAAATCCAACACTGCCAATTTTGGCATAGTAGCAAAGACAGCATCATCAATGCGAAGTAAATAGTTGTACGAGATGTCCAGGTAGCGCAGGGACTAAAGCATATAGAAATAACACTTGGAGTTGAATAAAACTTTGACTGTAAGCAAGTCTCACCCTAAACTTATTAGATAGATCCATGCTGTGTATGGTGGAGATGAAGTTGTTGGACAAGTGCAGCTCACAGAGCGTCAGGGCAGCCAAGCTGGACAGCGATGAAGATGGTATCTTGAGGAGCATATTGTGCGAGACATCCAATCTGTAAATGTGCACAATTAGGTTTATCCAGCATATATTATGCCATGCTAGTACACTCACTTCTCCATGCCACCGTTGTAGAAAAGATTATCCGGCAGTCCTCGCAGTTTATTGTGTGAGAAGTCAACGATGCGTAATCCTTGCACGGGCTTAAAGATATCCTGTGGTATATCGGTCAGATGATTGTGATCGAAGTAGACAAGCTGCAGCTGCTTGGTATTCTTGAAGGCGTCAAAGTCCAGCTCGTGTATCCAATTGTAGCTCAGGTCCAACCATTGCAGATGCGGCATATTGCCAAAGACATCTCGCGTGGTATTCTAAAAAAATATATAAATATATAATTAAATGTTTGGTATGTATGTATCATAATTCATATCAAGAAGTACCATTAGGGAATTATAACCCAGATGCAGGTGTGTCAGCGAGATCTCAGCGGGCCGGAAGTAGCCAGGATAGATTATTGAGATGTTATTGTGGGAGAGATCCAGAATTTTGATATTCGAGTGATACATGCCTCCTATAAAAATAACTTCGGATACACTTCAAGCACATACAAGCATTGAAAATGTGTTTACCATGCTCATTGCGTCCGCTCCAGGAGGAATTGTACATCAGTTGACGTATCTGATTGTGGCTCACGTTCACATTGAGATTGGACAATGTGCCCACCTGATCGAAGAAGTCAAAGTTAAAATTGGGCAGCTGATTGAACGCCATGTCCAGTATCTCGAGCTTGGGCAGGTTCTGGAAGGACTCGTCGGCCAAATTGTTGAGCTTGTTGCCACGCAGACTCAGGTATTCCAGCTCATCCAAGTTCATGAATGCACGACGCTCCACCTTATCAATTTTGTTATCATCCAACTGCAATTTGCGCAGTGCTTCCAAGTCAAAGAATGTATGCTGAGATATCGAGTTGAGATAGTTGAAACGCAGCGAGATCTCCTCCAGCTTTGAGTGTATATCACCCTGGAAAGTGCCCTTCAGCACCTGCTCAATGCGATTATCATGCAGCTCCAAAAGTCGGAGATTCTTTAGGAAATGGAAGCTGGTATCACTCATGCTGGTTATATGATTGTTGCTAAAGTCCAGCTCCTGCAGCGACGTCAGATGACGCAATGCCTCCGCCGGCAGAGCACTGCCAGAGTAGCCATGTGACATCTTCAGCGATATCAGCGAATGCCCAATCTAAAAAGAGGTATAACCGGTTTAAGCACCCTAAACGCATCTATTAATTAAGCGACCTACTTCATGGAATGCATCGTTCTCAATGCTGGAAATGCCGTTCTCGCTGAAATCGAGGCGTTTCAGGCCACGCACATGCTTGAAGGCGTGCGATTGTATGCCCGAGAGGCTGGCTCTGGTTATCTGCAGGTCCTCCAGTTCCACGCCAAAGTCCTTGAAGTCCTCGGATCCGACGGATGAGGAGCCCATGCGCGATATTGACAACGATCGCATGTTCCGCATTCTGGTCATACTTTTTGAAAATAAATACAAAACGTTTGCTTGGGGTAAGGGGTGCAGGGAGCAGGAGATTTGTGCTGGGATAACTTACTTGCGCAATGTCTGTAGATTCGTTGGATCGTTACGATCACCACTCAGATCCAGCTTGAGCAGCGTATAGTGCATGGCATTAAAGGTTTCCGTTGGCTTGGCTATTTTGATTTTGTTGTCACGCATGCTGATGACCCTGCATGGACAGAAAGGGAAATAGCCGAAAAGAGGTGGCTGGGTTATTAGGGTTCGCATATCTGCTTAGTGCCACATAGCCTCATTTCTCTTTTATGCTTTCGTTCGTTAACGTTACGTTTTTGCGTCTCTTCTCTCTCTGTTTTTGTGGCGCCTGCACCAAAGCAGGTCACACACTTTGGCGAAGCCCCACAGCAATCCGATTAGGGGTACCACTTACCTCAACACGTCGAAATTATTGAAGAGCTTGTGATGCAACTTGGTTAGATTGTTGCCCGACAGATCCAAGATCTGCAGACTATTCACCAGGCTGTCAAAGGCCACAGGCGAGATATTGGTCAGGCCACAGTAACGCATGTAGATCTCACGAATCCGTGCTGGTTTAAATGCATCGTCCTGCCAAATAGGGTATTAACAGGTCATTAGCTCCGCAATCGTATGATCTTACCTTTAGAGTATGTATGGGATTGCCATCGAAGAAGGTGCGATTGACAGTATCGAAATACTTGAACGAATTCGGAGGCAAGACTTCAATATGATTATATTCCATATGCAGATTGTCCAGGTTCAGTTTGGTGTTGGCCTTGATGTCATAGGTTTCATTGCCACTTAGAGACCAGATGACATTGTGGGATATATCCAAAGTACGCAGACTCTTTAGTGGGCCCAGCGCATCATAGGGTATTTCCGATAGTATATTGTCTGTGAGCAGCAAACGACTTAGCCTGGGCATACCATCTATAAAAACATTGGAATCAATCTCAAAGAGACTGTTGCCACTCAGGTCCAGGGTTTCCAGGTTGAGTAATCCCGAGAAGCTGTGCGGCTGCAGCATCGAAATGCAATTCTCTCCCATGTCCAGAGTTTGCAGTGATTCTTCTAGCCCACGAAACGAATCATGATGTATCATTGTTATATGATTATTTGATAGATCTAAAATTCGCAGCTTTTGCAGATGTCTGAAGGACTTAGAGGGAATCTCCACCAGATCATTTTGCGGCAGTATTAGCTCCCACAAGGAACGTTCAAGCCCCATAAACGCATCATCTGGTATTTCAGTTAAATGATTACCCGAAATCTTCAACCGATACATGCCCGTCGACTGCAGAAAATACGGTTCGATCTCACGCAACCCCGTATTTTCCATGTGCAGCATAAAGACCTGCAGAGAAGTGTCATTGTTACGGACAATTTATAAAACTATGCGGAACTCACCTTGGATTGATTCACCATGCGCGGCAAGGCCGGAAACGGAACATTCTTGCAGAAGACAATTCCAAGATCTGTGGATGACTTCGAGCATGTGCACATCACATTATAAGTGCAGGGCGGATAGCGTGTCTCCTCCATCTCTCTACTGAAGATGGAGGCGCGTGCCAAGGACATCCAGATCATGATTATTAACGTGACCGTTAGGAAGGCATAGCCAAATTTGAAGAAGAACTCGAGACCCTGCAAAGAGTGTCAAAGTGAAATTGGCCTAGATAAATTCCATCCTAATTCATACAACTCAAAACTAACTCAATCGCTTGCATAACTTTTATGTTTAAGTTTTAATAATTGGACATCCAGATCAGATTATCAATGGGACCGTAAGGCCAAATTTTAATAAGAAATCAAGACCCTGCAATTAGTGTTAAGTAAAATTGGTCTAAGATCAATTCAACCTGAATCTTAATCAATCGCTTGCATAACTCTTATGTTTATAAAAGAGCAACCAAATTGGGAATATTATCCGATTAAAGCTATAACAATGGGCTATCAGGCCAGTCAAATATGCGCTGAGATTTTAAAGCTCTGCAACCGAGGCATAATTGTTGGTTATAGAGTGAAAGAAAAAATAGCAAATCGGTTGGTTTTGTAGGGTTTCCCATGGTTCTGGTTTGCTTTTGTTCCCCTTGGGCACGTATTAAAGCACTGCACTTTTAAGGCTATTGTTCAGTGTATCGAATGTCCTTATTTTCTGAATTTAAATTTGTGCAATTTATAAACTATATATTTCTATAATTAAATCACACACCATTTTGTTAATTGGATTAGGCGCACGCAATAATTGGCATTTAGTATAATATTAGTGCAATTTAGTTAAGCGACTATCTTAAGTTAAATATTTTCCACAGGATATGCGCTAGTCACTTAAAAGGCTTCAGAGCCAACAAATTGCCCTTTTGGTAAGAGCTTCGTTTCCGTTTTAGCCTTTGAATGAGCCAGGCACCGTCAACAATACGTCCGAACCGCAGCGCGTTCCACGCACGTCTGAGACTTGAAAATCAATCGGGGTAAGCATTCAGCTTGACAACCCGACAAGTTTCTCTAATTGGATTGTAACATTTTGGGCTGTGCGCTGTAGTTTTGCACCTTCGTTTTGGCCATTGGGCACATGCACACGTTTTGGTGCGATTTAAAAAGAAAAAACTTAAAAAAGGAATAGAAAAAATTACTTTACGCCTGGTTGGCTGCTCATTTCCTTCGCTTGCTCCTCCTCTGGCGCATATTGTTTAGAATATGGCAAGCAAAACACAATAAAACGGAACGGAACCAAACCGAACAATATCCAATTCGCAAGCTTTCAGTTAACCAAGGCAATTGCGATGCAGTGCATAAGTACGACCTGGCGCAGCACGGATTAAAACTTGTAGGAATTCACTCAATGCATGATTTTTTTGTACATTTGTTTTGTAGCGTGTGAAAAGCAGTTTGTAAAACAAGCACTTATACATGGACTTTTGACAATTGATGTTTAAATACGTTTCAAATGATTTTAATTTCTTATAAATCAACTACAACAAGAGCATCACTTCAATGTGCGAATTTTGCGATAGATCCACGAATGATATGTGCACTCCTTGACGAATTCTTTATCTGCAAAAATTAAATTCTTTAGGTTTGGCAGACAGAAATAAATTATACAAATTTACCATCGCACTGGAAGCACTTGGCCAGCTTCGGCGGACAAATATTCTCAACATTGTAGTAGAATGTGGTTGAGCCTTCTCTGAACTTATTCTGCGATTTCATTGTTATCTGACGCGAATGTGGATCCTTGCCGTTCAGATGCTCGCGCACATAATGACCCGAAAGCTGAATATCCGCAAGGTCGCTCAGTTCATCATCGATGGACTCCAACAGCCGTGGTTGCTTGTTTAGCAACTGTGTGCAGACATCACCATAGACTGCATAATGTAAAGATACAAAATTGTTTAGTTAAAAAATTTGGACAGGGCAGATCAGTCGGACGGGCCCGACTGTAGAATACCCTGTGCCTTTTATTTTATATAAAATTTTATAAAACTGTCACACTAAGCGTATCAGCAGTACTTCCTCTTCTTCCCTTTTTACGTGCGCCAGCTGCGCTGCTGCTACTGCGCTGCTGCTGCTGCGCTGCTGGGCTGCGCTGGCAATTGCGTAGCTTATAGCTACTTTGTTTATTAACCGATTTTAATGCGCTTTCCAGAATAGTTAAATATAATAAAAAAAAGAGCGTTTATACCAAATAACAACATTCTATGATTAATATTACGCTTGTTTTTGAACTTTTAAGTTCAACTATTGTGAAGCTTATATCTCCTGTGTTTCTTAAACGATTTCAATGCGCTTTTCAGGATAGTTAAATATAATACAACAGAGCATATGTTCCGAATAACAACCTTTTATGTTCAATATTACGCTTGTTATTCAACTTTTTGTGTTAAAAATTCGAGGTTATGTGAATTTTATTGATTTTTGGGCGTCAAGGGGGCGTGGCATCAACAATTTGAAATAAACTTGATCTGCGTATTGAATACACCTACCTATAGCAACCAAAACGGCATCTCTAGCTTTTGTAGTTTCCGAAATCGACGCGGTCATACGGACAGACGGACAGACAGGCAGACAGGGCTATATCGACTCAGCTTGTCTCCCTGAGCAAGAATATATGCTTTTTGGGGTCTGCCACGCCTCCTTCTGCCTGTTACATACATTCTTACAAAGTTATTAACTCTGTTTTCCCATTTTTCAAATGGGCACAGGGTATAAAAACATGATTGGCGAAGCAGATCAGTCGGACGCGCCTAACTGTAGAATAATATTAAACATTATTAATATTATTTTAAAATATACTTTATTAATTTTATCAAACACAAGCCCAGCAGCAGTAATGCTTCTTCTTACTGTTTTGTCTGCACCACGATTAAATGGCCGAGCTGTCAGAAGCTAGGTAAATTTTGTAATATTGTTTGTTCAATATCTTCTGTGTTCAACAACTGAATTTTATGCGCTTTTCAGTATATATAAATATATTGGTAAAATGTATATATTCTGAATTACAACTTTCTACGTTTAATATTAAGATTGTTATTCGGTTGTTATTGACTAGGACGTAAAGGGGTCTTGGCATCCAACATTTGAAATAAACTTGATCTGCGTACTGTATAGATATATACATTTACATTCGGAAAATGGCTGCTTTAGCTCTTATAGTTTCCGAGATACCAGCGTTCATACAGACGGATGGACAGACATGACTATATTGACTCATCTCCTAGTCCTGTTTAAGAAAATACATACTTTTTGGGGTCTGACACGCCTCTTGCTTCCTGTTACATACATTCTAGCAAAGTTATTCACCCAGTTTTTACCAATTTTTAATGGCTACAGGGAATTAAAGACTTGGACAAACGAAAAACCCAGTCAACTCACCGTTGGGCAGATTCAGATTGACATGGATCATCAAGAGATGCTCCAGCGTGCAGTGTATTTGGAATAACTTGGATATACGCAGCATGCTCTCCTGGCTGTCAAAGTTGCTGTTCTTGAAGCCAGCGGCGTCGCCTCCATTGGGATACTTGGGTCCAGGCCCGGATTGCTTGCTATGCAACAGAGTCTTGCGAATGCCACCGTCATTGCTGGCTGCATCAGCTCGGCCGGCATTGTGCAGCGATTTGCGTAGCTTTGAAATGTCCGCTGATTGATCGGTATGCGCAGATTCGTATGAATCCTTTAGCAGACTTGTGGTGCACACTTGGCTCTCAGTGAATATAAACTCATAGTCCTTGTACACCTTCTCCATGCCAATTTCCAGCAGTAACTCCAAGGGCTCAGCGCCACTGAGGCAGGGTATGGCCAGGCGACTGTTGGCCAAATTGGTAATTATTTCAGCCAAACGATTTTTGTTACTTGGCATGTTCTGCAAAAAGTGCAAAAGATCAGAAAGCGCTTAGAGAGCGGTATTCTAGCAAATAGAGCTGGATGAGCACAGGTGGAAGCGAGCTCCGCTAGCAAACACCTACCACAATGCTGCAGCGCACAGCGCAGTGGAAGAGCATGTTGAATGCCACCTTCAGATCCTGGTACGAGGAACAACCTGCAAGGGAAAAGTTGCCAATTATTTAAACTGATTCGCAGATTAAAAGATTAGTCGATGCGCTTACATTTGAATAGCTCCCAGAGCCTGTCGGTTAGGTCGCTGAGCTTGCGCAGCTTCGCCTGCTGCACCACCTCCTCGATGTCGTAGTCGGCATGGGCAAAGATGTCAATTAGGCCGGACACCTCGGTCATGGCCTTGTTGATGGACTCCTGCAGCTCGTACATATCGATGCCGGTGCCACAGCGGTAAACCGGATCCCGGCTGATGCCCGCCTTGGCGTCATTGTGATAGCTGAGGATGTCCTCGCGTATGTAGACCAGGATCCTTAGCTGGTTCATAATGTCTTCCGTGAGAGGCGTACAATCTCCGACGCGAAACGTCTGATGGAGCACCACATTGCAGGCGCTCAGATCGACCAGCAGGGGCAGCGGGGCAGGCGTGGACCAGCTGAAGCGCAGCGTCATCTGCGGATTCACCTGGTAGCAGTTCTCGATGTACGTTTTAAGCGGTGCTCCAGCTGCCATGCCATGCTGACGCAGCAGCGACTGCGTGGTCACCATATAGGCGGGCAACACGCCGGCGTAGCTCACAATGCCACGTGAGAAGTGGCTGGGATTCAGCTCGTATTGGAGCAGTAAAGTGTGTGCAGGGTCCGCACCATCGCAGAGAAACCACACGGAGCCCTGACCATCGCCGTGCTGCACATACTCCGTGCAGATAATCGCTCTGGCCTGCTCCACCGGCTGTCCACGATGATATTCCTCGTCATGCCTCCAGGGATTCCGGTTAATTATCTGCAGATCCAGCGACAGATCGCCAATGGCATCCACCAGGCAATCGTCCTTCAGAGGACTTCCCGTCAGATCAAGATCCACATTCGACGAATTGCGCTCCGCCTCCAAGCGCAGCTTAGTGGGCGTGGTCTTTATGCAATCTCTCATCTGACGATCCTCCTTATAAAAGTAAATTATTTTGTTTGCCGTTTCAGGCGCGCCCGCCAGCCTGCATATATAGGAGGGAGGCGCGCTGTACGTGATGGTATAGCTTTCGCCGTACTTGCGCGTCAGCTCGGCGTATTTGTTAGCCAAATTTGACATTTTAATGTTAAAGTTAATATAATATAAAGTTGAATATCAAAAAATGCTTGCGAAAATCGAAATGTTCAACTGAATTTTACAGCAATTGAACGCGGCTTGGCGCCAAACGAACAAGTTTGAGTATGAGCATGAGTACGAGTATGCGGCTGTCTGCCATCGCACTCGCACACACAATAGCGTCACTAGCGCTGTCGCGCTCAACAGGTCGGCACACGAACTCAAACATGCTCGGCCCATGTTCAGCGTTGCCAATTTGGTAGGCATAAAAAATCTAGCCAAAGCCGCTATTTTCTACAGATCGGACTGTTTTTGAATTTGCTAGAAAATTTGTGAACTATTTTTTTTTTTGCAAATTTTTAATATAAATATATATTTTTAATTGGCAGCACTGTTAATTTTCAAAGCAACACTGCATAGTCGGTTGGCGCAACAAAGCTGTTTGCTGCAAAACTCTGCTATCATATGCAACGTTATCGATAACGATTTGCGCAAATCGCACGTGTTGGCTTTGTTTTCGTTTAAATAATTTTAATTCTTAAAGTTTAACAGGATGTCCGACTTTGAAATGGAGGAAAGCGACTCAGAGTTCGACTCAGATGACAATTCCGAGGCGGAGGTAAGTGAAATAAATCAAGCATTATGCAAATACTTACGCTGTTGCCTTTCAGCTGCAAGCGGCCTTCGAGCGTGGAGATTTGAAGCCCGGCCTCAATGTGGAGTTCACCGGGCAAAGGGACAAAATAAATGATGTGGTAAGTGAGAAGTGCCTAGTGCATATTGCGTGTGGCTGCTTACCGCTTAAACTGTGCACTTTCAGAGCAAACTGCTGGCAAAAACACGGGCCATACGCCTGGAGCTGCCCTGGGTGGAGCGCCTGGACATGGTCAACGCCTTGGCGCCTCTGGCGCCGGAATTGGCTGTGCAGCTGGAGAAGCACGAACAGAAGCGGGCGAATCTGTTTAAGGGCAATGCCAAGCTGCCGTATGTGAAGCCGGAGGAGGATGCCGTGCTCAATGATTTCAAGCGGGAAATGCTGTTCCATCGGCAGGCACAGAGCGCCGTGCTTGAGGGCATCCAGCGGCTGCATGAGCTGGGCATCAAGACGCGACGGCCGGACGATTATTTTGCGGAGATGGCCAAGTCGGATGAGCACATGCAGAAGGTGCGCGCGAATCTGATGGCCAAGCAGCAGGGACAGGCCAAGTCGGAGCGCATCAAGCAGATTCGGGAGCAGCGCAAGATGGGCAAAATGCTGGCCAAGCAGACCAAGGTGCAGCGGGAGGCCGACAAGAAGGAGATGCTCGACAAGCTCAAGAAGTTCCGCAAGGGCAAGCTGAAGAACCTGGACTTCATGGAGGACGCCAAGGCGCTAGAGGCCAAACAAAAACAGTCGGCGGACAAGCGCAAGCAGCGCAACAAAAAGTTCGGATTCGGTGGCAAGAAGAAGGGCCTCAAGCGCAACACAAAGGCCTCATCCGCCGGCCTGGAGTCCGAGAAGCTGACGCGTCGCCAGCGCGGGGTGAAGGCCGGAGCGTCGGTCAACAAGCGGCTGGGCAAATCCAGACGCATGAAGGCCAAGGGCAGAAAGTAATGCCTTTCTATTAACTGATTAAGTGACCTAACTAAATAGATTTATTAATATTAACTAAACGTGTTTTATTTGTATATTTTGTGCCCCTCAAAAATGGCTAGAAACTGGGTTAATAACTATGTGGGAATGTAGAAGGCGTGGCAGACCCCATAAAGTATATATGTGTGTATATATATATTCTTGATCAGGGCCGAAAAAGCCATGTCTGCATGAACGCTGAGATCTCGGAAACTATGAGAGCTAAAATAGCCATTTTTTGTATGTAGGTAGAAGCATACCGTACGCAGATCAAGTTTATTTCAAATGTTGGATGCCACGCCTCATTTACGACCAAAGTCAATAAAAACCCATACAACCAGTGTACAATTCATCTTAGAAGCTTGAATGTCAAGCGTAATATTGAACAAGTTTGTTATTCAGAAATGTACATTCTCTCGATCATTATATAGTATATACCTATCCTAAAAAGCGAATTGAAATCGGTTAATAAACACTGGAGATATTAACAAAACAATATTGCAAGCCGCGCGATATTTTTGGCTTTTTTTTTCAAAAATAATTTAGCTATTTGTTAATTAACACCAAACTAAGAAACAATTGTAGGCTTTAGTATTTTGATCCATATTTGGTGCTAACAATTTTAATATCCCCCATAAACAGCTTTTTTCTCTCGAAAAACTACGCTTTGAATATTTGTATAAAATTATATAATTAATATTTATTAATATTATTAGGACTTCTTTTTCTTTTTTTTCGACTTGACAGGCGCTGAGCTCTCTTCGCTGGCGACTTCTTCGCAGCTGCGTTTCTTGGCTTTAATCCCAGTTGTGTCGCCGGCTGCTTCATCCCGTTCTTCCTGCTTTTCAGATCGTTCCTGCTTATCCTTTTTCCGCTTCTTCTTGACCGCTGTGCTCTCCGGCTCTTCGACAATGTTCTGTTTGCCCTGCAGCTTGGCCAGCATCTCACGCTCCTGCTGCTCCAGGCGGGCAAGCTTGCCGCTCAATTTTAAACCATGCCGCGCCCCCTTGTGGGCGGTGCGTCCTCCGCAGGCCTTGAACAGTTCCTCGTCCGTCAGCACATGCACCTTGGAGACGGCAATATCCTCCCCCCTGATGCGTCCCGCGTCCGCTACTTCGCCGCCCTCTTGGGTCAGCAGCGCAGACTTGAGGAAATTATTGTAAACAGCGCCGCCGTCGGCATTCCGTTGCTCCTCCTTGGCCTTCTTCAATTTGCGCGCAGAATATGCTTTTGTTGAGATTTCCACGGCCTCCTCGCCGGCCTTGCGGCTGGTGGTGACCTTGCCCCCCTGCCCCACCTGGACGGTCACGTTGGACGCCGCCTCGTTGAAGCAACGCTCCCACCAGTGATCGTTGAACTCTGTGGCACGATCCACGCCCAGGCCGGCATTGTCGAACTTCAAGGTCGCCTTCAAGGGCGCCGCAATGCCCGTGTTGTCCTTGCCCAGGCCTTCGCCCTCCTTCCAGCCGTATTTACTTAATATTTTCTTTGCGAAGTCCATCGCACAATGTGCTTGCTATTAGAGCTGCACAGTTCAGTTCATGCGCAGTTCAACTGAACGGTTCCTCCAAATGAACTAAGGAACTCATATAAACAGTTACAAGATAGAGCTGTAGAGAGCGTTGCACTGTTGTTAAATCCGCTAGTTTTCCCGCCAGTTCTTGTTGATTTTAAGGAGCATTTGCTAGAACTATAGCAAGGGGAGCATTTTAGCTTTTTTTCAAATATAATTCAGCTTTTTGTCAGCTTTTTCGCACATTTGGCAAAATTCAATTTCATTCAATTTCTTTATTTTTTATCGATATTTGTTCATAACACCAACAATTTAAAGCACACTCTTGTTTGCTGTCATTTTTTTTATAATTTTTATTTATTTTTTTTGTGCCCTTGACGGAAAATAGCTTTTTTTCTCTCGAAAAAAATTTAGCTAGACAAGCAAATCGACTTGTTATTATCGATAAAAACAGAAGCAAGCTGTTCACCAGTGTTGCATTTAATCGATTATTTTGCAGGGCCGTGTTTTTCAAATTTGAGCGCCCTAATTCAAATATCTCAGCACGAACTTTGCAAACGCATTCCAAGATAATTGCAAAAACAAACAACATGGGGTTCTTTAACGAATTTCTTTTCATTTATTTCACAATTCTTCAAGTTCCTATAATTTGTGTGGTGTTCTAGCCAAGGATGCATGCTGCACTTTTGTTGACAATGAATTCTAAGTGGCAATTTAAAATTAATTACAAAACATTTAAATGTAATAAAGAAACGTTATCAGTACGCGCCACATAAACAGAAACACGAGCTACAGCCCCCAAGATGTTGATTGTGTAAGAATTTTGCACGTGCCACCTGCCGCCTTGACAGATTTCGTTGTCCAAGCCAAATTGGGAGAGAGATATTTACGGGAAGCACGGTCAAAAGCCTTAAGGTGTAGCGTCTTTTGGTTAGCCATAATTAAAATTTAATTTTAATATCTATTGTGGTTTCAAATCGCATTTCCATCCACTTCAATTCGTGACTTCAATATGATTTCCTTTGTTTAGAACTTAGTTTTGACTCAGAATATGCGTTTGTTGCTTCGTTTGCTTGGTATTGGATGACTACGGGTTCGAGTGTTTTTTAAAAACAAAATTACATATATTATTTTGTTGTTATATTATAATTAGATAGTATACAGGATGTTGTTGTTGCTACCATTATTCATTTATCATTAATAATCGAAAAACGAACGCTGATGTTGGATGTTGTTTCTTCTAAAGTTTCGCTTTCCCCTTGCCGCCTCTTACCGCCAGTTATCATGCCGCTTGCACCGTTTGAAATGCACAGCACGAATTAAGCCGTGGAGCACGCTTAGAAGGCGAAGAGCAGCAGGAAGGCCATCATAAGACAGAACAGACCCATGGCCTCGGACAGGGCGAAGCCCAGGATGGCATAGGAGAACAGCTGCTGCTTCAACGATGGGTTTCTGGCATAGCCAATGATGAGGGAACCGAACACCGATCCGATACCAGCACCTGTTGCATTGGTTACCAAAGAAAAGAGCACAGATTAGTTAAATGCAAATTGGGCATGCTAACAGCCTAGCCATATGGCTGACACCGGCAACTGCCGATGTCGGAGCGGACTTCAACAAATGCGTTTCGGCCATGGCCAGCGATCCGTCCGCTCGTCAGCTGTTGATGGTTTGCCAGTCAGTCGCAGATTAGTCTGAATTGAGTTCTGCGCGTACGCAGCCAGCACATCGCACTTAAACGGCTGGTCACGAAAGTTTTCAATGCAAATGCAGCGGCGACCTCGGGGAGATGGCAACGGGACAGCATTGCAGCATTTCTGGTACTTTCGCCTTGCGATTACACAAGTTTCCGGCTAGGAAATGAAGCTGCCACACACAGCGGCAGCTTGACCTTATCTCAGACCTTCCCGGGGCGCTTGGAGTAATCAGATACTCGTCGTGTGTGCCCCAGATGCTAGTTTGCAACTGACTGCAGCTGACGATGCAGATCGCTGGCACCAACTGAATACATCATTTGATGGGGTACAGAGATGATGAACGGACAAATCCGTGTGGCAACCAATACGAACCGGAGCCAGCGACGCCGACTGTTGCAGCACCAGCGCCAATGAATTTGGCAGCCGAATCAATGTCACGCGCGACGGGCGAGGTCTGGAATGACCTGATCTGTGGCAGTAATGCTACGGGGGTTGTGTTCTGAGCGGCCAGGGTCTGGCTCTGGCTGATCACGGCGCTGCTCAATGGTCGCAAGTACTGCTTGGAGCTGGCGAGGAGCTGCAAGCAACAAAATAACAAATCATCAGAAATAATCAAATCAGCATTATATAATTCGCAGTGTAAAAAACCAGATATCGTTCGTGGCGAGATAAAAGTTGTTGTCTTCAAGTTACGCAATGCTTTAAGCAATTTTCTTATCGCTATTTAAAATTAGCCAAAATTCTTGCATTTATTTGAATTTTTTTAATTTTCTGTTATTTATGCAGTAATAGTTGAAAAGACGTTGGCGGTTCTAACCTCAACCGCAATCGAATGTCAATATAAATTGTTATACAATGCCGTAGGCTGAATATTCCAAGTTACGTTAGTTTGTCAATAAAATCAAATAAAATAAAATTAATTAACAATTTGATGAATTTGTTAAAAGTGTTGGAAATTGCATTTAGGGAATGATAATCGCACCTAACCTCACAAGTTGTCTGCAACTTATGTAACTGTATGTGTTTTCCATTGGAACTCAAATCCACCACACACGCACACACACAAACACACGCACACACAGAGTATTGGTTTTTTTTTTAACACAAAAAGAAAATCGATGGAAATTATGTAATTATTAATTTAAACAATTTTGGACAATTAGTTTTATCTCGCACACAACGACAAGGAAAATGCATTTGCATACTTACCACGTTCCTGGCAACGGGGGCAATGCGAGAGACTGTCGACACAAACATTTTGGATTGAATTTTAATCGGCGTTACGCACAAAATTGAAGCAAGCGCACGTAGCTCTGCAAAAGATATAGGATTTTTTTGTTAAATTTCTTGTTTTAGGAGTTGTTTGAAGATGTTATCCAAATGCCGCTGCTGCTGCCCGAAGCGAAAAATTTATTGTGTGCTGATTACGTAAGTCTGCAATAGTTGTGTGCTGCCTGCTATTCCGAGTTTTTGTTAAATATCCAATTTTTATTTATTTTTTTGTTCATTTACTTTTCTCTCGAAATATTCTTGAGACTTTTCCTTCTCAAATGTGGAATTTTTGTGTGACGCAACGAGCAGGCACACGCACACTACGACACCGACGGTTCTCTCGACACGAACGTGTGTGACATTTGGCGCATATGTATGTGTGTGCCGCAAGATGGCGACCACATTGAACACGTTTGAGAAAATTGCATATAAATATTATTTGAATTCGCCACACTTTCGCACTAAATTGCAATTAAAAAATTCGTATTTCGATTATTCAACCATTGGCAGCAGCAGCGGCAGACGGACGGGGGGGTGCTCCACATTTCTGGGACAGCGCAAATCACCGCAGAACTCACTTCGAACAAACCCTTAACAACAGTGGAACCGTATTGAACGCGAATTTTCGCTTTACCCTGCTCAACTAGAAAAGCAGCGCTGTTCGTGGTGAATTGGAAGGGCCGGGAATGTAGGCGCACGCAACTCGATAACGATAACAGTCTGAATCAGTGTTGCCAGCAGCGTTGCCAATTTAGCCAGTTACCGAATTCAATGGCTGCGTTCACGGCCGTTGCGCTCCATGGAGCGATTAACCGATAACGATTATTTTGCCGAAAATTGCAACCCTAAATGTGGCATAATTGTAAAATCTCGTGGAGCGCATGTAGCATAAAATTTTTGCGCTCCATTGGATAAAATTATCGCTCCATGCAGCGAACACAGCTGTTTAAATTTGAAAATGTAAAAATTTATCGAGTTATCGCTCCATGGAGCGCAACGGCCGTGAACGCAGCCTATTTATGCTTATCAAAAATTTATTTGAAAACATAGATTTATTATAAATATTTTATATTGATTAAATTTTAATCATATACTTTTTGCAAACCTTTTTATTATATTTGTTTAATGCATTTTCAGATATTTTGTAATTTAGTTACGGCTATATCTGGTAACCAGTGTTGCCAGCTGATTTATAAATTATGCAAATGCAAATAATTGTATTTTTTTTTTCAATTAAAAAAAATATACTTATATTTAAGCATATTTATTTATTTAATATTTTTGCATTTATAGCTTATTAGAAACTCACAGCGAATAAGGAAGGCTGTATATGCGGTTTATATTTATACACATATATACATATATGTACGTATGTATATTTGAAATTATTACAATTATACTTACAATACCTGCTGAGGGTAATCGGTATCGAATGCAATCCTGGGCCGTGGTGAATTGGAAACGCAACTGGAAGCTGTTGCCGGCAAATATAATTTCCACTTATCTTTATTATTAAATAAATAAAGTCGACAAATATCTTAACGACAAAGCGTTATTTGAGACTAACTGGCTGGAAAAAAACAAATATTAATGATTACAAATGCATGACGGCTTCAGGCATTGATAATTCTAAACAACAGCTACGCCCCTTTGCCAAATTAAGGCGCGTGAATTTGAAATTAATTTGTTGACTTGTATTTTTATGTTTAGGACAGCATAAGCGAAATGAAAGCTAAAAGAAGAACACTAAAAGAGCATTTATAAAGATAATCTTGTTAAATAAACTGTGAATACAACGGGTACTCGTTTGTTTTTGTTTATCGATTGTAATCGAACGCCTATTCAGCCCTGGTCCGCATACAGCCACGCGTCGTCGTGTCGTCACATCGTCTGGGAAATTGTGAAACTTTGCACCCAGCGCAGACCAAACAGGATGTTGTAAGTGCTGCAATATATCTAATTTTATATGGCAATTGCTTTAAATGCGATATTTGTTGCCCAGGCTTTGCTAATTACTGTATGTGTGTCGTTGCAGCCCTCAATTGCATAACAGCATATTTGCATAAGTGTGCGTGAGTGTGCCAGGGAGGAATCACACAAATACATACTAATCGTTGGAACGCTCGACTGAAGCGACAAACATATTAGCAACAATCGATATACATATTGCAGTCGAATGCAAAGTAATTGCATAGAAATTGCATTAAATTGCTAGCCTGCAACTGTTTATCGATAGTCAACAGTATTCAAACAAATTGGTCTGCATAACCAGCCACCAGCACGGTTATCGATTAGAAGCCAGCTTAACAGCAGCCAGTTAACATCGGCTGCCGGAACCGCGAACCAGTTCGCACGCCCAACAGCACAGCACACACAGCGTTACATAAAGCCGCAGTAGTCGTCGAGTGCGTCGAGTGATATGGCCGTGTTCCTGATCAACATCTGCAAATTCAATGGCTGCTTCAAAACGTTTCCCAGTCTGAGCGACTTGATATCGCACATCGAGGACACACACATAGGTAAGTGCCCCACCAGCAACAACAACAACAACAGCAGTCGGTTAACAGTGTCGCAGTGCTCACAATAACAGTTTAAAAACAACAAAAACATTAATTAGTCGCGTGATGTCGTCGGTGTTTTGTTTATTTAATTTATTTATACATACAGTTAGATATACATACACACATGCATATGTGTGTGTGTGTGTGCATTCGGTGTGCCCGTTGCTCTGTTATGCATGTATGTATGTGTGGCGTCCTATGTTAATAACATAATATTATTTAATTGTGCCATGGAAAATCAATACGGCCAGGCCTTAAATACTTGCATATGTATGTATATTTATATATATATATATATATTTAATGCGTAAGCGTCGTCGCCTTCAATTGCCACAAGCGAGCGCATTCACAATAGACTACAAGCCAAGCTGAATTACCTGTGCTCACACGCACACACACAAGCGCATTTACAGCATGTACAGCATTCATTCTACACAAATACATGCATACGCGCACATACACACACACGCACGAACGTGGTTGGCTTTGCCTGCTCAAGTGCGAGCGAGCGAGCAGACAACAGCAACAACAACACAACAAGAAAAAGCCGGTGATCCATTCAACAACAACAACAACATTAACAGCCCAAGCTATGTATATGTGTGTAGTGGACGCTTGCATGTGTTGGTAAGCCGCCAGCGTAGCAGCATCTGTACCACAGCCGGCATTCGCTGCCAGCAAGTGAGCGCCCTTTTGTCGTTGTTGTTGCTGTTGTTGTTGCTGTTGTTGCTTTTGTTCTGGCAATCGAGGGCCTTGCAGCAGGTGCAGATGTGCACAAAATGCTTGATTGCGTTACGTTGCGGCTTACGTTATTTGTAATCAATCAATTGCGCTACGTTAGACGTAATCGATTAATAAACGATTGACTGCGTTACGTTATTTGTTATCAATCAATTAACGATGCATTGCGTTACGTTATGGCTTACGTTAATCGAAATCAATCAATTAATTAACAGAGCAAGCAGTGTTGCCAGAAAACGCTATAAAATATCTACAAAATACTTAAATAAACATAAAAATTAAACAAGAAAAATAAAAATAAATAGCATTAAAACAATCAATAAACAATATTGAAAATAAATATTAATGTATGGATAAGCATAAACAGAGTTGGGAAACCGGGGCTTAATTGGCAACGCTGAACGAAAGCCAATTGTAGTACACGTGTCTGCTTACCAGTGTTGCCAGAAAATGTTAAACTTTCAATATAATATATCCAAACAAAAAGCCTAACTTCAACACAAAAATTAAACAAAAATGCAATAAATATAAAAAGAATTATTTAAAAGAAATAGCCTAAATGCAGTGTAACATGTTAAATATAAATGCAAAAAAAAAATAATTTTAATTTACAATAATAAAATCAATTGCATAGCCGCTAAATTTGCAATATAAATATTTAAAAAATAGCTTAAACTCAACATAAAATGTGAAATAAAAATGCATAAAAATATTATGTAAAATCAACAAACAATGTAATAGATTTCCATAAAAGATTTGTAACTGACATACAAAGAATTTCGAAAGCTGCTAAATTTAAAATATGAAATATCTAAAATATAGCTAAAAATCAACATAAAAAGTGAAAAAAAAAATTCGTCATAAAATAAAAAAAAATATATTAAAAATGCATAATATAATAAAAATGAAACAACATAAACAAAATTTTTCATTATATATTTTAAATATAATTACGAGAATCATCATAAGCTGGCAACGCTGTTGCTAACCGCATTTAGCTGCGTTTTGCCGGTTAATGTTTGGTGCATGTGACTGGGGCAGGTGAGGCTCAACGAACAACAACAACAACAACAACAACAAAGAGGAAACGGAAGGGGAACATGAGCTGCCTAAAAAACTAATTTTAGCTTCTTCCCCGTTATGCTTCGTGCGTGTGTGCGTGTATGTATGTGTGCAAGGGGGTGGAAAATCAATAAAATTAAACTCGGTGTTGCCACTTGGCTGTAAATGTTGGCTTTGGTTTGGGGTGGTGTGATGCAAGTATATATATGTGTGTGTGTGTGTGTGTGAGGGAAAGAGGCAGAGAGTGTGTGTGTGTATGTGTGTGTTACGTACTCCTAGGGGTGTTGGTGGTGGCCAGTTAGCAGCTGTTTGTATTTGCTGCTGCTGCTACTGCCGCTGCTGCTGTGATAACGGTCAACAGTAAATGGGGGTGGGGTTGACTGACATTCGCATTACATAAAGCTCTTATTGCTAACGCCCACGCAGCGCTCCTGGCAACAACAGATGTACATACATACATACATACATACAAACACAGAGATTACACAAGCAAACATGCATCAAATACATACATACAAGCGTATTTATCAAGCTTTGCCTAACGCATTATCATTTCGAAGGATTTTTGCTGCGTGCGCATTTATTTGATATAACAATTTATATATACATATGTATGTATGTATGTATGTATATGTATGTATGCGTGTGCGTGTGTCCCAGTTTCTCGTTTATCTGTCGGTTATCACATCTCCCCTTCCTATCTCTTACGCCCTATTTGGCATTTCGGCTGGCAATCATTCTCCCAGTTTCCTTTTTTCTCTCTCTTCTCCCTCTCTTGTCTCCATCTCTTTTGGTTGCCATGGCAACGGGAGACCTTCAAGTTTGTCCTTTGCACAGTTGCCAGGCACCTGTTGTGCTTACACACACACACACACAGCCACACACTCGCACTCATATACAGCCACATACGCGTAATGTTATCGATAACATGTAAAGACCAGAGCTGCTAAAATATGACTGTTAATATTGTACTTTTGAATTTTGAGCCAATATCATCTTGGGTATATCAATATAATTAGGGTTAAAATTAATAATTGAGTAATTATAAGAATTAAATAAGTTCTCATTTAATAATGTTATATCATAAACTTGATTTTATGATACGATGGTATATGAGGAAAAGCAAAATAATGGAATGTAGATAAATGTATCAATTTTATTTCAAATGTTAGGTGCCACGCCTACTTTGCACCCAAATCAAATAACAAGCTGAATATTGAACACAGAAGGTTATTGAAAATGCATACTCTCTACCATTATGTTTAACTTTTTTAAGAAGTGCATTGAAATCGGTCAATAAACTCGGGAGATATTCATAAAACAATGTTGCTGGCAAAACAAGAAGAAGAAGCATTGCTGCTACGATTTTTTTTTTTTTAAAATATAGGGTACATGGTATTCTACGTCCGACTGATTTTTCCCGCCCATTCTAGTTAAATATCGAAATCGATACGATGTTGTCAATATATCGAACTTTGACCAGCTAGAGTGCTCATCGTGAAAGTTACAGCAATATACCGTTGTATGCAATAAGCTGCAGAATTTGAAATAAATACGAGTATTTAGTGTTAATTTCGTGACATTTATTTGAGCTGGCATTTGGCTCCGTTTTCAGCTTCGGCTTCAGCTTCATTCGCAGTCAATGACATTTTGGCGCTTTATCAAATTTCGATATGTGCTCTCTTGATGGAATATTTTGTACAACGTAAAGCAAACACACATGTCTATATGTATCTGCACTTGAACACACATACATATGCATATATACATATATATGTATATATACTCTATAGTATGTGTGTAAAATTATTATCTGTTAAATATTCTGCAACAAGTGAATGACTCAGATGACAACGCAAAAGCAACAAGAACAGGAATAACAACGCAGCGGCATCGTTGTTGTTTATTTTGTTTTTGTTTTTGTTTTTGTTTTTAAAATGTTACTGTATACCTAGCGTTGTGTATGTATAGACCAAATTTGTTTAAAAACAAATGCGCCGCGTTTACCGCTGCTGCTTATTCAGTTTTCTTGGCAATTGTGATCAGTGTTGGCAATTATCGTCGAGAGAAGAAGCTATTTTGGGCGGAATAATTTTGCAAAATATGTATGTCGGGAAAACAGCCAAGTTATTTTTTTAGGGTTTTTTTTTTTAACTTTATAAGATCAATTGAGATCACAATCTTATGAAACTCGCAGGTTGTTTTAAACATATAACAGACTATTTTTTGTAGTATAGACAGAAATTTCTTTAAATTTTGGCTCGAGCTAGTTTCCAAATTTCGATCAATTTCTTACGTCTTTACTGGTTTTTAAATTATTTAATTTAACAACATTTTAAGTGTTATTGCTCTACAAATAAAAATGCTTTAAATTAATGGTTTTAATGCAAATATCGTTCAACACTGTGATGACAGATCTATTGTTTCGTATTTTGCATAAATTTTGTAAAAAAAAAAAAAAGAAACCAATTTCTTGATTACCGTTTAACAATTTTTCTAGGAAATCCTCTTTAAAAAAATTTGGACAGGGCAGATCAGTCGGACGGGACAGATCAGTCGGACGGGCCCGACTGTAGAATACCCTGTGCCTTTGATTCTATATAAAATTTTATAAAACTGTCACACTAAGCGTATCAGCAGTACTTCTTCTTCCCTTATTAAGTGCGCCAGCTGCGCTGCGGTGCTGCTGCTGCTGCCAATTGCGTAGCGTATATCTACTTTGTTTCTTAACCGATTTTAATGCGCTTTTCAGAATAGTTAAATATAATAAAAAAGAGCGTTTATACCAAATAACAACATTCTATGATTAATATTACGCTTGTTTTTGAACTTTTAAGTTCAACTATTGTGAAGCTTATATCTCCTGTGTTTCTTAACCGATTTCAATGCGCTTTTCAGGATAGTTAAATATAATACAACAGAGCTTATGTTCCGAATAACAACCTTCTATGTTCAATATTACGCTTGTTATTCAACTTTTTGTGTTAAAAATTCGAGGTTATGTGAGTTTTATTGATTTTTGGGCGTCAAGTGGGCATGGCATCAACGTTTTGAAATAAACTTGATCTGCGTATTAAATACACCTACCTATAGCAACCAAAACGGCATCTTTAGCTTTTGTAGTTTCCGAAATCGACGCGTTCATACAAACGGACAGACGGACAGACAGACAGACAGGGCTATATCGACTCAGCTCATCATCCTGATCAAGAATATATATAGTTTGTGGGGTGTGCCACGCCTCCTTCTGCCTGTTACATACATTCTGACAAAGTTATTAACCCTGTTTTCCCATTTTTCAAATGGGCACAGGGTATAATAAACAGATTTGGAAAAAAAGCGAATTTGGCAACACTGATTGTGATAAACAAGTCAAGAGCTAAATAGAGTCCACCTAGACCCCAGACATATCAAGCGAAAGAAACTATTTTAAATCTCTTACCAAGTTTATGCGGCGAATTGCGTGCATTCCCGAATATGTGAAATCAAAGTAACGCCCTGTTTTTGCGGGACAGACGAATACATGAAATGACTGATTTCTATTTCCTACGAAATGGAAATTTGACAATTCTATTATTAGAACCGATGAACTTTAACAAGCATATCTCGGTTGAAGGGTATTATGACAGCCATTCGTGAATTGAGCGTCGCATAAACGCCGTATCTGTCGCCGCCTGAGGTTATCGGGAAAACACCAATAACAAATCATAACAATACATATGCATGCAGGGGGAAATATTATAAACTGATTTGAGCGTAACAAATGACGCCGCATGCGAGAGGCCATAATGGCATTGTAGGAGTATAGTCTAGGGAAGGGGTGGGGTCTAGAGACATATGTATGTGATAGTAAGTTTTGCAAATCGATTTCAACAGTCAAATAGCGTGAGCTATTAATAATATATTAAATAACATTCGAAAATATATATTGCTAATACGTGCAATTATGTACTCGTGCGAATGTGTCATCGACTGTAGCTCCATTTTAGTAACAGCAGCTGATAAGGGGTACATTTGAAACGGCCCATGTACATATATAATTTTCAATGTATTAAAATTTGTGGCATATGGTTTTTGGTTTACGGTATTTGCACACTGTATTTAACATTGATATCGCAGCTGTTATGGCGTGGATGGGCTTACAAGGATATTTCGATAAACGCTGCTATCGATTGCTTGGCAGTGACTGAAACAAGCCTAAAGTTATACAATTGATAGATTTACTGCAACCAACTTCATAAACCAGTGTTGCCGGTTTGGTCTGTTATTTTAAAATGGAAAATATTACAAATTTAATTAAACAAAATATTTTAAATTTTTCGCGGCATAAAATTATTTTTTCATTGGTAATACTATATTGAAGGTTATTCTGATTTCGATTTTGTTTGCATCAACGAAAAACAAAGTATTTTTATCTATAATATATTTAGAATATATTCTCTCTACCATTATATTTATCTGTACTGAAAAGCACATCGCAATCGGCTAATAAAGATAGAAGATATTAAAGAAACAATATTTTAGGCTTTGCGTCGATCGCCCTGATTTATTGATACACTTTATACTATGGTAGAAATTACTACATACCATACAAAAAAAAAACCATTGTATAGTTAAAAAAAATTTGGACGGGGCAGATCAGTCGGACGGGCCCGACTGTAGAATACCCTGTACCCTATATTTTAAATATAATTCTATAAAACTGTCACACTCAGCGTATTAGCAGTACTTCTTCCCTTCTTACGTGCGCCAGCTGCGCTGCTGCTGCTGCTGTTGTGCTGGTGGGCTCCGCTGACAATTGCGTAGCTTATATCTACTTTGTTTCAGAATAGTTAAATATAATATAAAAGAGTATATATACCAAATAACAACATTCTATGATTAATATTACGCTTGTTTTTGAACTTTTAAGTTCAACTACTGTGAAGCCTATATCTCCTGTGTTTTTTAAACGATATCAATGCGTTTTTCAGGATAGTTAAATATAATTCAACAGAGCTTATGTTCCAAATAACAATCTTCTATGTTTAATATTACGCTTGTTATTCATCTTTTTCTGTTCAAAAATCGAGGTTATGTCGGTTTTATTGATTTTTGGCGTCAAGGGGCGTGGTATCAACGATTTAAAATAAACTTGATCTGCGTATTGAATACATCTACCGATAGCAACCAACACGGCTGCTCTAGCTTTTGTAGTTTCCAAAATCTCAGCGTTCATCCAGACGGACAGACGGACAGACAGGGCTAAATCGACTCAGCTCGTCTCCCTGATCAAGAATATATATAGTTTGTGGGGTCTGCCACGCCTCCTTCTGCCTGTTACATACATTCGCACAAAGTTATTAACCCTGTTTTTCCCATTTTTCAAATGGGTACAGGGTATAAATATATAAATCTAAGTAGCTTACGTGCGTGCCCAAAACCTGGTAACACTGTAAAAGTGAATGTGATGGGCGCGCTGTAATTAAATCCCATTCACAATGTGCATTTTGACAAGGAGGTTATGTTACGCACACCACACATACAGCTCGTATATGTATATATGTGTATCTGTATCTGTATCTGTATCTATAGGTTAGAATCATAGCCAGCCAATCACCTGTGCGCAGTTATTATGCACTGAGTGATTAGGCAAGCGTGTTAGGCTTATGCTTGTCGTCGCCGGCAGCAGCACGATAAGATAGTCGTCAGGTCGGTGGAGCACACCCCTATCCCCTCCCTGCACATACCCCTATATAAAGTATAATACAACCATAACACCCCTATAAAATGCGTCAGCAACCGCATCATAAACGCTGTGGGCCAGTCGAACAACAAAATTTACATTTCCACTCACATTCGTATGCATATTTATTTGATTTTAACAGATTTCAATAATAAATATTGCATCTGTGTTAGGGAAGGGCAGTCGGAGCACTGCGTACCAGCACAGAGTCCAATAATTCCCATATGGAGTGCTTAATTCCCTCACACAGATGTTGTATGCACTCCCTGCGTTTGCCTTTCTTTTGTCAAGTTATTCGTACTATAAACCCACCCATCGCTGTGCTGAAACTTGTTTCAAATGTGCATATATATATATTGTATAGTATAGATATATTTCACGTACAAATTAAGTAAAGCGAAACCGAAAACCCAATAATTTACGGGCGGCTCGAATGATTTTTGTTGCAGGTTAAATTGCGTGTCAGCACTTGGCCTGGTAATTGTTTTTAACCCTGTACCCATGAAATGGGTAGGCACAGCGTTAATAACTTTGTGCGAATGAGACTAAAGACTAAAGAAGGCGTGACACACTCTATAAAGTATATATTCTTGATCTGGGCAACGAGCTGAGTCGAAATAGCTATGACCGTTTGGATGATCGTGTAGATCTCAGAAACTATACGAGCTAGAGTAACATACGCACATCAAATTTATATCAAATTTTAGATACCACGCCCTCTCTATGACCATATTGTTAAAAACCTTATAACAAGCTAAATATTCGACATGGAAATTTGTTATTCAGAATATACTATACTCTCTATCATTAAATTCTATCTAATCTATTCTAAAAAGTGGGTTGAAATCGGTTAATATTGCATGCGTTCTCCTCTCAAACAAGTAAGAAGAAGCATTGTTACTACACTTAGAATTATATTTTATGAACATATTGAAATTCTAGTTAGTATATATAGGATTGCAGGGTTTTCTACAGTCGGGTGCTCTCGGCGAATCGGTCCGTCCTTACTGCTTATAATTTGAACCATATTCCAAGTCAGCTCGCATTTGTTATTCTGAGTTTTACGGATTATGATCCTAAGGATCGGTCCGTCCTTACTGCTTATATATACTATGTAGTAAAATTGCATGTAAGTCATATTCTAAATCAGCTCCCATTTGTTATTCTCTGTTTTGCAGATTATGATCCTAAGGTGGTCGAACAAAAGGAGCTGGCCCAGCCCTCATCCCTGCCCTTGAGCTACGTACTGCGCTTCATCTCGGACGATGCACGCAAAGAGGCTTCCACATTTTTATCCAATGCCAGCAATACCCACAGCAACGCCACCAACACCGGAGGCGGTGGCACGGGCAATGCCGAGCTCAAACGGAAGCTGGCCATTAAGCATCATAGCTACAGCATGTCTTCTTCCAATCGAAGTAATACGCCGACAGGTGAGAGTCCGATGCGAAAGTAGTCAACTGTAGAGTATTAACGTTGAACCCCAATCCGTTGCAGGTAGTGAAATGGACGAGGATGAAATGGTTGTCACCGAATCGGAGGACAGCAATGATTCCTGGACCACCGAGGAGTTTAGCTCGGAGTTTATCATGCGTTATGGCAGCAGGTGAGTTTCAACGAGTTTTCACCTCATGTAAAGCTTTGTTGCTGCTTTTACAGGGTTATTAACTTTGTCAGGGAGAAGGAGGCGTAGTAGACCCCACAAAGTATATATATTCGATATAACCCCGTCTGTCCGTCTGTTTGAGCGCTTCGATCTCAGCAACTATAAGAGCTAGAGCAGCCGTTATGGTCGTTTTTGAAAGGTGTATACCATACGCAGATGAAGTTTATTTCAAATTTTGGATGCCACGCCCCTACCGCTAACAATGGTTATAAATATAATACACTGAGCAATTTAAATCATAAAAATCTATCTACGCAAATTGTGTCTTCTACGAACTGTAGAGATGATTAATATCTACCAATTCTATAAATTTTGTCTATTATAGGCATTCCGGTGGCGGCAGCAATGGGACGCCAGGCAACGAGAAACCCTTTGCGTGTCCCGTGCCCGGCTGCAAGAAGCGCTACAAGAACGTGAATGGCATCAAGTACCATTCGAAGAACGGACACAAAAAGGACGGCAGGTTAGTTGAGAGAACCGAACGGCACATAATCTGTTCTCACACAATCTGTTATATTCTCACAGAGTGCGCAAGGGCTACAAGTGCCACTGTGGCAAGAGCTACAAGACGGCGCAGGGTCTGAAAAACCATGCGCTGCTCACCCACAACACGCAGCCGGAGAGCGTGCTCACCACGCAACAGTTGGCCAATTTGGCCGCGGGGCAAGCCGGCTCCGACACTGAACCCGCCACACGTTGCAAGCCAGCTGGCCAAGTCATTGGCAGTGCTCTGATTGGCAATGCCAATGGCAACGGCCACAGCAACAACGGTCACAGCCACAACACTGCCGCAAGCGGATTGATTCAGCGCAGCAATTCGCCATCGCAGTCGCTGGGCTCGCTGAGTCCCTCCAGCAGCAACATGTCGAGCAGCACCAGCAGCACTTGTGGCCAGCTGGGCGTTGGCAGTTTGTCCGGCAATGCTGTCGCTGTTGCTGCCACTGCAGCCGGCAACATGTTGCAGCAGCTGAGCAATGGCAGCATTGTCACTGTGACGAATTTGGCACAGCAGCAGCAGCTGCAGCAGGCGGCGCAACAAACACAACAGCAACTGAACATCGGCAATCAGTCGCAAAGTGCAACGGCAGCAGCAGTAGCAGCAGCAGCAGCGACTGCAAGCGCAGCAACAACAACAACAACAGGTAACAGCAACAACAGTTTAATGCGCAGCACACTCGGTTTAGTATCCATTAAAGCCAACAACAGTAACAACCACAGCATGAATAGCAATAATGTTGGCGCTGTTGCTAGTGGCAACAGCAACAGCCACAACAACAACAACAACACCACAAAGACCGTTAGCAATTTAATAGCTGCCAATGCAACGGCCAACAAAATACTCAAGCTCGCCACCAACGTGGCCAACGGCGTTGATGTTGCACATCAGCAGCAGCAGCATCATCAACAGCAGCAGCAGCAGCAGCATAAGTTGGTTGACAACATGCCAAAGGGAAACGGCAATGTGAGCACTGTGGCAACAGCAACTGTTGGCAGCAACACGCCCACTAAAATCACGTTGCCCAACTTGGTCAACCTTGGCATACTGACGCCGGCAACCTCGCCCACCAAGAACACGCAGACCTTGACTTTCACCACCACGGCAGGCAGCCTTCAGCAGCAGCAGCAACAGCAGCAGGCGCTGGTGGCGTCGCTCACCAGCAACATGTTGCAGCAGCAACAGAAACTCTCCAGCGTAACCAAGACGAACATATTGCTGCTGCAGGAGCCGAACACGGTGACAACACATTTAATTCAGTCTGCACCACAGCAACAACAACAGCAGCAACAGCAACAACAGCAGCAGCAGCAGCATGTGCTGCCCATCAGTCCCACTAGCAGCATCAGCAGCAGCAAGAGCAGCTCACCAACGCCAGCTCAACAAATCTCCAAGAACTCCGGCACACTGACGCTGAAGCAGAAGCATGTCATGGTCAGCAACAACGGCATGACAGGCACACCAGCAATGCTGTCGACAGGTGTGACAACAACTGTTGCTGGCGTGCTGGAACCGATGGAAACCGATGAGGCGCCAATGATGGCCATCGATGCGCTGCCAGAGAGCTGCCTGGCCACGGCAGTTGATGCAAGTTGCAAGGAGATGCCGTCTTCCATTGCTGCCGCCGTTACTTCGGGCACCATCACCGTGGCTGCCATTGAAGTTGTCGGCGCTGGTGTTGTCAACAGCGAGACGTAGCCTATACTCAAGAAGCTACTGATGCGTCGCCAATGCGCCCTGGAGTCGACGCCAGGCAATCCCAACTGCAATTGAGATTGAAATCTAAGCCAAGCCCAGCCAAGCACACGTTGCTTTATCGTATACGAACAAAAATCGAACAGAAAATGAAACAAAAAAAACAAACATAAACATAAACGATACATTCTTTTAATTCTATTAATTTGTAAATGTGCATTATATGGACAACACATATTGTAATCGGGAACCTTGATGTTCTCGTTCTCACTGCTTAGTTAACGTTACTTGTAGGTTCGACTATGATTTAATTTAGTTATTGTTAACTTGAAGAGAAGCTTTCGCTTCTGACACAGTGTCACTCACCAAAACCCATTGGAAACCATTTCGTAGACTGCTTTTTTATGTTTAATATATTCGCTTATAGTTTTGAGAATATTCTCAATCTCTCTTCAACAATTGTATTATAAAACGAAGAAAAATGGAAAATGGAAAACACACGAATCGTTCAGATTGTGCAATATGATTTTATATACAACATTTATAGTTAGCGACTAACGGTTGATCTCCTCCTTAATTTAATTAGACTTAGCTGATAAGCTGCTAAAACATACTATATAGACGACAAAGAATTGTAATAAATAACGCAAATATTTCTGAATTTAATTTTCAATTCAATTTCAAACTAACTTTATTGTCAGAGGCAAATGGAAATTCGCAAAAAAAAAGTATTATTTATGTTAAGAATTAGTACAATAAACTGCGTATATTATTTAGATTTAGCAACAGACTTCTCATTTAAATATATATATAAATTTATATGTGTACAATTATGCTAATTTATATTTACAACAAAGGCATTTCAATACTTTCCAATTGTTTTGTATTTTCTTATTCCCCGCAACTCTTTACACAAAATTGATTTATTGTTATTATTTTCTCACTTTCGGTTTGTTGGCATTTTCGTTTTTACTTTATGATTTCGTTACTTCTTTTCCTTTTTCTCTCTACCTATTGCAGACTCCTCTTACTCCTGCTCACACAACAACAACAACAACAACAGCAACAGCACCCACATGCACAACAACAACAGCAGCAGCAACAGCAACGGCAGCAACAGCAGCAACAGCAGCAGCAACAAGCCGATTGCTGCAACAGCTGCTGCCAAGTACAACAGACCCGCAACAACAGTTGCTGCTGCTGCTGCCACAAAGCCGATGGCGACCACGCCCATGCAAATCTCGCCCACTTTTATTGAGCACAAGTATTCGGCCCTGGCCATCAAAGAGAAATTCTTTTCGAATCTTCGCGCCTCGCGCAACGCATCCGCCGCAGCAGCAGCAGCAGCAGCAACAGTTGCTGCTGGCAACGGGGACAATCTACCAGAGCCATCAGCAACAACAGGCGGATCCAATGTGCTCCGAGCTGTTGCTGTGGGCCAAATGTGTGCGCTGCAGAACGAGCATATACACCAAAATCTCTTCAAGAAAACGATCAACTGATAGGGAGAGAGCTATAGACCGATATTTAGGAGGGGTTCGAGCAACCGCCCTAAGTTGGCTGTGAAGAGAGGCACTGGGCAAGGCGGCGGAGCAAGAGGATTTGTCAATAAGGCAGAGAGAACCTACGGAACATACAGATGGGCGTCAGATTTTGTGGCGGGGCAAACCGGGAAAACCGAGAAAACCGAGAAAAAAGCAATCTATCCATCAACTCAGTTTATACACACTATCAATATCAATATCATATTAATACACAACAAATTATACGATTGGCAGCAACAACTACTTTACATTAAAGAGAACTAATTTCTAAACATTAGAAAACTATGCATAAACGATACATAAATATGGAAAAACTTTAGTAAAAACATTTTTGAAGGTGTTTCAACTTCAACTAGTCATTATCGTAGTTAAATTGAATTTTTCATTTACATTTACAAGCACAAAAATTAAAAAACAAAACTAAACAAAAACAAATCATCTATAACATTCTTTAAAATAATATAAATTCGCATAAAAGAAAAAACAAAAAAACAACAAAATTAGCTAAATTGAAACTAAAACAACAACAAAAATCGAATATGCAAGCAAAAAAGTAAAACATTTATTAGCTAGCTACAAAATTAAAAAAAAAAACAAAATCTAAAAAAAAATGAATTGAAGTTTTGCCAAACTTCTGCGCGTTTCCGTTAACAGCCCACAATAACTCTGTAGTAGTTATAGTATTATATTATCTAATAGATCTATAGTATAGAGCAAGTTATGTGTACATTTAATTTATATACTTGATACAAATTATTAGATCTATGTGTTCTATTTATACATGTGCATGGTGAGCGTCTAAGTGTGAGTGCGAGTGTGAATGTTTGTGTTCGAGTTTATTTAAATTGTAATCGTCCTTAATTGTAATATATATATTTAAACAATTCGATAAGTGTAAATGTATGTTCTTATTCTATAAAGTGAGTCATATTCAAAGTATTTTATGCATGCATACAAAATTAACATTAACTATTAGAAATTATGTAAAATACAAGAGAAATTCTACACTATAGATACACATATATTATGAAATATGAAGGCATTGAAACATATTAATTGGGTTCCTTACGTACGAATAATGCTTCAAATCGAAACAGAACAAATTCATTGAAATTTTCATACCATTAACAAATGCAACTATGCATAATTATGCATAATCATTAAGTAGTTTACCTAAACAAACAAAGCCGCCAACCGCCAAACAAATTTTGAAGCGCATTTGCAGACGCCCAGCGTCTTAAATTAGACTACAATAATAATGATAGTACGGATAATACTACGGATAATACTAGATGTGCGCCCCCCTCTAAAACATGCATATACTAAAACTACAATACAATACCATATAGTTTATCTATAAGACCACACGCTTATACGGCTCAAGTCGAGCCGTTATACGTAGTTTAGCTAACAACTTTTAGACAACAGATCAGAGAATGAAAAGTAATTCGGCACACCGAAGCTTGTGTACCCTTACAGATCGGGCACTGTGAGTTTATTAGATTATTGCTCAAGAAACGCTAAAAGAACTCCATGCATTATCTAACTGATCCGGATCTGTTGGGGCTGACATCTGAACTTGGAAAATCAACTCAAAACCCTCTAATGAAAACAATAAATTAAATATATACCTATTTCTATATTTAAATGTATTTCATCTTATATAAGACTGCTGTTATGTTCGTAAATATATATTTAATATATACATACTACTATTAACGAAAAACAAACATAAATGTAACTTTAAACAAATAACAATAAAACAAATCAAGTATATAAGCTACATTATTAATAAATGTATTCGTACTCTACCTATATACATGCATACACATACATACAATTACAATTACAATTACAAGCATAATGTACTGTACTGTAATTTACTAAACTTCGTAATTATGTATATGTAGAGACATAACGTGTATGTAATCATTACAATTAACTTATATATACCACAATATATTGTAACAAGGGCTAAAGTTGTAGAGACTTGAACTATAACGGGTTTAATATCGAGTAACCTAACTTCATATATCGTATATATACAGCAACTCCATTGTCAACATCATTATCATGTCTTCATTATTATCATTCGACAAAACAAAGTAGTGAAATGTTCTCTTTTTGCTTTATGTGATCTATTATACATATACATAACTACAAAACATACATATATATCTATATATGTACAATAAAAAATGTCCTTGGAAAACAAAACTTAGCTACGTTTATTACTTGATTTTGGTGAAGGTATATGGGCTTTGTAATGTGTGTATCAGGGCGGGAAGCCGAGTTTTAACCGAACCGATTGGGAACCGGAATTCTGAAATTCAGAAATGTAGTTAACGTTAAACCTAAATTGATCCGTACCAAGCATTAACAAAATTATTTAGCCCGAATCCAGTTTGAACGAAACTTTTTGCTTAAATTCCGACAAATTCAAGTTGGTACTTTTGAAAGGTACAAAAGGGTCTATTAATTTAGTGTGTGTTACAGGAGTGGAAGACCCCACAAAGTATATCTATTCTGGATCTGGACGAGGAGTTGGGTTGATATAGCCATGTCAGTCTGTCCGTCCGTATAAACACCTAGATCTCGCAAACTATAAGATCTAGAAACACAATTTTGTGCAGTAAGCAGATGAAGTTTTTTTTATATTAGATATATCACCCGCCTTCCCCCGCTAACCGCAAAAAACACGTAGCATCTTCGTAGATATCAGATACTATAAACGCCACAGCAGCCACAATGTTAATTCTACAAACGAAAGCGAATTGCATTAAGATCATACTATAACGAACAGCTGAGATATGCAACAGACAATTTGCTCGACTGTGTGTGTATTATTGAAACCTAAAGAAAAGTGTCTCCCACTGTCGGCTAAGTGCTACTATAACATGCCGTCCGACTGATCTGCTCCGTCCATATACTGGTTTTGTTTATTTGATTTATTAAATAAAATATTAATATTATTATTGGGGAGGACTAATGTACTGCGACCTGAAGAATCTATTGCACTCAAAATAATAATAATAATTAAAAACAATATACGGGAACTACGAATAAAACTTTATTGTTTATCAACATTTTATTTGGTTCAACGTTTGAGTATCGATTACAATGTTGCGGCAGCTGCCGTCTCAGTAGGTGTATATTAGACAATAAACATACATAGATTTAATTAATGCTGAGGAATGTGTAATTGTTTATCTTCTTGCTTCAAGCGTCGCTATGGAATTGCAAACTTTTTCAAGCAGCGCCTGGTCTCTGATCAGTTGAATCTTTGCCTGCAGCTCGTAGAGACCGTGCAGGTCTCGTTGTTCGACGGCGCAATCGATGCCTTCCTCATACAAACTGCAAATGATAAAAGTTATAAGCATTATTGATATCGTTGGCAGTTATTACTGCAGGGTACTCACTTGGCTCGCATATACCAATGCACTTTGCGCTTATCCGGACAGCGTATTATATACTTCTGAGCCTCGCGCGTGTTGTTCTGCTGCAGACAGACTTCCACGAAGGGCTCGTAGCCAATGGGACTCTTTTTGTTCTTGGAGAACTTTTCGAGCTCTGTCCAGTTTTGTTTCTCGGCCAGGGTTAGAATGCGCATCCACCAGAACCTGCGATCAGGCACTTTGTAGTCGCTTTTCATCTTCTCCGCCTCCTTCAGCTCGCCCATTTGCAGCAGCTGCAGCATGGTATCGTGAATGGACAGTCCAACCAAAAAGGGCGTGGCTGCTGGGTGTTTGTTCGACAGCGCCTTTTGAAACTTCAAAATGCGCGCAGTGTCGGCACAGAGTTCCGCCTCCACAGTGCATCTGCCTTGGGAGTAGCTATTGCCAATAAGCGACAGATTCGACTCGAGTCCCTCGCTCTCGATGGCGTTATTGAAATGATACTCCGCGATCGACTTGTGATCGTCCTCAGTGTTGTAGATGTCGTAGAGTGCGGTGCGGCTGGACTGCGACATTATGTTCTTGTACAGATTGAGGGCCAAGGGATACTCCCGTATCATCATCTGTTGATTGAGCAAGGACACAATATGTAATGGCATCTATATTAAGGATAAGTCGCAACTTACATGAAAATTTGACAGCATCATTTTCTTTTTAATTTCCAGCAGCACCGATGTGACCAGTTCCGTGTCGCCGGATTGTGTGGCACTTGCCACAGCACGATCGAACTTGCCCATCTTGAGCAACAGTGGCACATGCAGCGAAGCTCTCGGTTCCAGTTCTAGCAGCTTAATGGCAAGCTCATCGCGACCGATTTGATGAGCCTTTTCAGCGATGTTGCAAAAGGAGATGCCCTCAACAGAGGGATTCTTGAATTTCTCTGTGATCTTACGCGCCACCTCGTTATCATCTGTAAGGTGGATTTGTTAAAAGATGCTGGCAACAGAACAAAGTAAAAAATCGTACTCTGATCATGCATAACTTTGTGAAATGCCCAGTGTTCGAGGATCCACGATTCCGGCAACTTCAGATGCTTGGCGACCTGTATGGCGACTCCGTAATGTTTGCGAAAGACCAAACGGCTCAAGATCACTTCTGCGTTGAGATGAGAAAACCTGTTGGTATGGTAAATTAGATAAGCTTTAGGAATTCGTTTACAAATTTACTGTTTATAGGTCAGCGGCATGGCAATTTTCTCGTGTCGCAGCGTATTCAAGACCCTCAATATCCTCAGGATGCGCATATACTCTTCCGGATTGTGCGAGGGTATGAATCCCTTGCCAAAATAGGCTGTCTGCGAAAGAAATGAACATTTAGATTGGAAACGAGTTCAGTTCAAAAACGCACCCTCATCAGACTCTTTTGTGTCTCGGGACACATTTCGTAAGCCGCAGCTTCAATGCATTGGTTAACCGCCAGCTCAATGTTGGAACGGCACATGCTCAAATACTCGTCGGATTTGTAGGACTTTTCTTCGAATTTCTTCTGCGCTTCAAATAAATAGCTGGCCGGCTCTTGACTGTTCACGGCAAAGATATTCTCCACACATTTGGGCAGACGTTGAATCATTTCATGCGAGCTCTGCGTTATAATGCGTACTCCATCCATTTCGGCGACCAGAAACATAATAGGATCATACGGAAACTCACTCCGATCTGCATTGCGATTCACAATTAGCAAATACGAGGGATAGGATATGACAACGGCATCCGCATCAGAGTTGTGCGTGTTCATAATCCATTCAATTTGCAAGGGCATATCCTTGCGGCCCGTATCGAATTCACAGTACTTTTGCCGCATATCCACGCTGCCCAGCCAGAGCAGACCATTGTTGGTATAGAGTGCCAGGTGCTGATGGTTATACGACACGGATATCTTGATAATGCGATCGTGTGGCTTCTCAAACAAGTTGGCGGTTACGGTGCCCACGCTTTGGCCGTGCAGCAGCTTAATAACCTCTCTATCCCGGCCCACCAAGCAGTAGCTATTGCGTCCATCCGAAACAATCTCCCAACACGAACAATTTGCATTGGAGTCTAAAAAACAAAATAATAATTAAGCAGAATTGGGTTCATCGTATTTCTTTTAATTATGGAACGGTTTTAATAAAATTTACAGAATTGGTAGATATTAATGATCTCTACCGACTACTGAAAACAGAATTTATGTTGGTAAATATATTAAATTTTTCCATACATTCTACTTATGTTTATTTATGGCGGAAGGAGCGTGACATACAACATTTGAAATAATCTTCATCTGCGTACGTTATTAATCTACCAACATGCCAAAAAATGGCAGCTTCAGCTTTTAGTTTCTAAAATCGACGCGTTCATACAGACAGCCCTGATCAAGAATACTTTGTGGGCTCTGCCATGCCTCCTTTGTCCTGTTACGTACATTCTCCCAAAGTTATTAACCCCGTTTGTACTCATTTTTAATGGGTAAAGTATAATAGTTCTTACTTGGTATGTCGGGCAGCTTCCGTTCAGTTTTATTGCTGTTCTGTTTGAGGAATATACGACCCGAAGTTGTCATCACAGCGACCCCTGTGCCCGCAGCAGACTGAAACACCTTGGCCTCCACAATCTTTATGACGCTCGCCTCCCCGCCAATGCTGTACGATTCCTTTTCATTGCCAAACATGTCGTAAACAAAGACTTTGGCGTTCTCCAGCACGCAGATCAGCTCCTCAGTGTCGGACCAGCCCATGGAAATCAGTTTGCCATGGTTCCACTGTTGAATATAATAATAAAATATAATTAAAATATAAATATAAATAATATATAAATATATATAATATTATATTGTATATAATACATATAGTAATTCGATTCGCTACCAATATATGACCAGTTTCATTGCCACTGGTGTCGAAGATCCGTATCATTGTTCTGGATGTGCCCTTCACTGGCACCAGCTTGGTCGGGTCGCGTATGGCGGCCAAGGGTCCTCCGTAGGGTGCCGCCACCACCTGCATGTACTCCATATCGAAATCGATCGGCCAGTCGGGAGTTGCCAATTCCACTTTTCTGTGGGCGTCGATTTTCAGTATACAGAGAAAACATAATAATGGTTCATTTGTTTGTCTTGATTGCGGGCGTGTTGCTGACTTACCTGTAGTAGTCCGGCCGCACCTTGAACCACTCGCCCGTATTATACATAATTGGCATTTTGAAATTAGTTAATTGAACTACAGCTAAAGAAAATTAATAATAAATATGCAACCGGTGTGCATTTTCTTTTTGTTATATTTGTTATTGCTAGAGATGTGCAAAGTGCAGATATCTCTGTATTCGTTACTCAACGCGAGTTGCGATAAGTCACAGCTGTGACTTTTGGTAACAATATGTCCGTTAAATTCAAATAAATTTAAAATAATTATGAACAAAAAGTTAAATAATTGAAATATGTTTAATATATATGTGATAGAATGTGTCCTTTGATAAAAATTAAAAGCAATATAGTTAAAATAAACAACTAAAAGCAATGTTAGTTGAAATAATAAACAACAAATTATAAAGTGTCCGTTGATAATATTCCAATTAAAAGGATTCTAAATTAAATACAAACAAAACATTAAATAATGGAAATATAATTCAAATATGTTTAATATATATGGGATATAATGTGTGTTTTTATAAGATTCTTATTTAAAGCAATTTAAATTCAATACAAATAAAAAAAATTGGAATAATTTAAATATGTATAGTTATATTTATACATACAAGTTATTGGTGTGTCTGCATTTTAAAACGTTTAGTAAATTTGCCTGACTCAATTTTGGTTATAGCTTCAGAAGTTTTATTGAAAACTTCTTGATCATCCATAAATTTCGTTTTTCTGCGTAATTCGTAAAGGCCACGCAAGTCTGAATGTGCCATGGCGTAATCCAAACTATCCTGATACAAGCTGAAACAGATGAATACAGGTAAAAGGAAAGTTTTTTTTTAAAGGCATTACTAAATCTTACTTAGCTCGAATGTACCAATAAGTGCGACTTGCACTCGGACAGCGCGCAATATACTTTATCGCTTCCTTTGAATTATCATTGAGCAGGCAGGCTTCTACAAACGGTTCATAGCCAATAGGACTCTTCGTTTTGGAGAACTTTTGCAGTTGCTCCCAGTTTTGCTTTTCAGCAAGGGTTAGAAGGCGCATCCACCAGAATCTGCAATTGGGCACCTTGAAGTCATCCTTGATTCGCTCTGCTTCTGCAACTTCATCGATTTGTAGCAATTTGACTATTGTATCATGCACGGATAATCCACAAAATGTCTCAGTTTCTGTATGTTTGATTGAGAGCTGCTTTTGCAGCGCTAAAATGCGCTTGGTGTCCAGGCATATATCAGCTTCTACAGTGAATCTGCCTTGGGCGTAGCGCTCTTCAATGAATGACAAATTGGACTCAAGACCTTCGCTCTCCATGGCATTTCGTATGTGAAGTTCTGCAATGGATTTGTGATCCCCTTCCGCGTTGAAAATTTCGTAGCGCACAGTGGGTGTCGCCATCATTTTATATAGTTTAAGAGCCAAGGGATATTTCTGTATGATTTCCTTCTATAAATTTAAACAGATGTTAAACTGATGTATGAAAAGTGTTACAGAAGAAATACTTACAGCTTCATCGGTGGGCGTAATGCCGCCGTTTAACTCTAATAAAACCGATCTTATCAATTCCGGATCACCAGAATGTGCTGCTTTAGCCATGGCTTCATTAAACTTTTGCATCTTTAGCAAAAGTAGAATTTGCAGTGAAGCCTTGGGTTCCAGCTCCATCAGCTTCATAGCAAGCTCCTCACGTCCGAGTTGATAGGCCTTCTCGGCTGTACTCCACATGCAAAGACCGTCCACATTGGGGCTCATGAATTTTTCTTTGATCTTACGTGCTGCCTCCGTATCATCTAGAATACGGTAAGCTCTATTAATAAAAGATTAGGGAGTTTGCAAAATAACCAACTCTTTTCATTCGTAACTTGATGAAGTGCCCAGTGCTCAACGATCCACGATTCTGGCAATTTCAGATGTTTGGCTATTTTAATTGCAATGCCATAATACTTTCGGAAAATCAATCGGCTTAGCATAACTTCGGGATCCAGATGGCTGAACCTGCAATATATAAGATCAGTACAATAAATTCGCAGATTCTTACTTCTAAAATACTGTTTATAGGTAAGCGGAATTGCTATCCGTTCGTTGCGCAAGGTATTCAGGATTTTCAGCATTGTTGACATATGATTATACTTTTCCAAGTTGTATTTTGGTAGTAGACTCTTGCCAAAGTAAGCGATCTGCAAGAGTGGATCTTTAATTAGGTCGTATTATTGGGCATATGCCAAACTTACCCTCATCAGGGTCTTCTGAGTTTCGGGACAGTATTCAAGAACGGCAGCTTCAATGCATTCATCCACAGCCAATGCAAGATTATTGCACATGCCCAAATACTCAAAGGCATCATAGGAGGACTCTTCGAACTTCCTGTATGCTTCAAATAGATAAGTTGCAGGCGTTTGACTGTTCAGGCCAAAGATATTCTCAACACATTGTGGCAACCGTTCGATAAACTCATGCGAATTCGGAGATATAATACGTATGCCGTCCATTTCTGGAACTAACAACATAATATCGCTATCCGTACTGTAATCATTTCTACGCCCAGAGCAGTTCACAATAACTATATACGAAGCATAGGCAATTGCAACGGCATTCGAATCGGAATTATGATTATTGGTAATCCATTCCATTTGCAGTGGTATCTCCTTGCGGTGAATATTAAATTCTCCATACTTCTGCTGCATATCAATGCTGCCTAGCCAAAGCAACCCTGTGTTTGTATACAGTGCAAGGTGCTTTTGGTTGTAGGATACGGATATCTTGACAATTTCATCGCATGGCTTCTCAAATAAGTTTGGATTTACAATTGTGTTGTTGGTCATCAACTTGATAACTCCCGTATCGTGACAGAGCAGGCAGTAAGTATCATAATTTTCGCTGACAATCTGCCAGGCGGAAAAATGCCCATTGGAATCTGTGACAAGCATAGTAGACGATAAGAAAACTTATATCTTTACCGTTACAAATATTCTAACCTGGCATAAATCCAAGTTTTCTTTCGGCCTTGCTGCTGCATCGTTTGAGCACGATATGACCCAGGGTTGTCGTTACTACTATACTTGTGCCGGCAAAGGTCTGCAAGATTTTGGCCTCTGCTATCTTTATATTGCGCGCCGTTCCGCAAATGTCGTACAGTTCCTTCTCATTGCCGAACATATCGAACACATAAACGGTAGCGTCTTCCAGAACGCAAATCAGTTCCTCCGTTTCGGACCAGCCCATTGCAATTATTTTATCGTGATTCCACTGTGGAATATATGTACATTTTTTATAAGATCTGTTATTATTTATTTACGAAATGTGCGCAACATCCAAAAGGAAACGTGGTAAACCCCACAAATCACAAACACACAAACATTCTTGATCTATCGACGCTGTGAATTGCGTTACGATCGGATAAGAAACAGCGAAGATATGCCACAAAAATTTTTGCTTGACTGGCAGAGGGAGGGATTAGGCCGCATGCATACGCTTAGCTTAAATAAGTGTGTGTTTGTATGTACAGGTTCTCCTACATTCAATTATTTACCAAAATTCGACCCATTTCTTTTCCACTGGCATTAAAGATCCAAATCGTTGGCTTCGACGACCCTTTAACGGGCACCAACTTTGTCGGATCGCGTATCGTAGCCAAGGGTCCTCCATATGGGGCTGCAACAACTTGCATGTACTCCATATCAAAGTCAATCGGCCAGTTGGGGGTCGACAGATCCACTTTCCTGTAAACGTAATATGGAATTTGCAATGAAACTTTATATTTAAACTTATTTCTATGCTATTTTTATGCGGGCGTAAAACCGCAACGACAGCAAAATAAATATATTGATTTTTAAAACTCAACTATTAACATTGAAAAAATACCTGTAATAGTACGGATTCACCTTCACCCAGTCGCCTGTATTGCATATACCTAACATATTGAACGCCTGTTTTAATAAAACTTTTTAAACGAATAATAAATAACGGCTATGCAGCTGTTGAATGCTGTTCTGCTGGGGATGGCAAAACTACGAGTAATCGTTCCTTTATGAATTACGGCAGAGTGTCACGTAATATTATCGTCATGCATCCCACACACGTTGCGACGTTTCTGCGGAGTTCACCATTAAAAATTTATAGTTGTGTAAGTTTTAAAAATCATTTCGGTTTTATCACCATTTTTAATAACTCACGCTATAGTTGTACTGATTTGCAAGTATATGTTACATCAAAACAATCGTTTGACTGATTGACAATTGTGTCGTGTGTGAGCCCCAAAGTTGTCCACTTGGCTCTTGCACATGTGAAAGGCGAATTTCAACAGCCAAGTATTATTCATAATAAATAGGCTTAAACTGAGTCAAAATTCAGTAATTAAATAATAAGCAAATGGCAGATGCTAAACAAACAATTGTTGAGGGCGTCGAAGCCCTGACACTGAATGGCAAGCCAGACGCCGAGGCAATCGAAACAGCAACTGATGCGGGGGGCGAGGAAACAACAACAAACGCTGAGGATGTTGTGGATCCATGGAATGTGGCAAGCAGCAACGATGCAGGCGTTGATTACGACAAGCTAATAAGTATGCAACAACTTTCACAAGTCGATTTGGCACATCAATTTTATTGTATTTATTCTGTTGACACGTTGCAGAACGTTTCGGTTCAAGTAAAATCGATGAGGAGCTCGTCGCACGCTTCGAGAAAATCACGGGAAAGCCGGCGCATCATCTCATCAGGCGCGGCATTTTCTTCTCGCATCGGGACTTGCACACAATTCTCAACCTACGGGAGCAGGGCAAGCCGTTCTACCTGTACACGGGTCGGGGGCCCAGCTCGGGCTCCCTGCATGTGGGGCATTTGGTGCCCTTCATTATGACCAAATGGCTGCAGGAAACGTTCGATGTGCCGCTGATCATACAGCTGACTGACGATGAGAAGACCCTATGGAAGGACCTCAAAATCGAGGATGCAATTAAACTGGCCCGCGAGAACGCCAAGGATATTGTCGCCATGGGATTCGACTTGAATAAGACGTTTATATTCAACAATCTGGAGTTCATGGGGTAATTAAACACAAGAAAGCAGAGCTCGCAATTATGTCCCTAAAGGGGCCCATCCACGGTCAAATTTGATTGGCAAACATGTTTGATTTAACAAAAGACTGTTGCTCAACAATGAGGGCGAAAATTCTTTCGAACATTTGAAAATAATTTCTCAGAGGTAGACCGCGTTCGAAAACTCGGTTTACTGTTTTGTGCAAACTCCGCAAGAAAGTTACTAATCGTATTTCCTTTCAGCAAGTGTCCTGCTATGTACCAGAACATCATACGCATTCAAAAGTGCGTCACCTTCAACCAAGTTAAGGGCATTTTCGGCTTTGGCGATTCGGATATTATTGGCAAGATTGGCTTTCCAGCGGCTCAGGCAGCGCCGGCGTTGTCGAGCACGTTTCCCTTCATCTTTGGCAACAAGAAGGTGCATTGTCTCATACCCTGTGCCATCGATCAGGATCCATATTTCCGCATGACTCGCGATGTGGCGCCTCGCCTGGGCTTCCCCAAGTGCGCACTCATGCACTCAACGTTCTTTCCGGCGCTGCAGGGCGCCAAGACGAAGATGTCGGCCAGTGAACAGAACTCGGCCGTGTTTCTAACAGATACTCCCAAACAGATCAAGAACAAGATCAATAAATATGCGTTTTCGGGTGGGCGCACCACAGTCGAGGAACACCGCCAGCTGGGCGGCATTCCCGACATTGATGTGGCCTATCAGCTGCTCAAATTCTTCCTGGAGGACGACACCAAACTCGAGGAGGTTCGCGTGGCGTACAGCAAAGGTGAAATGCTGACGGGTGAAATCAAGAAACTGGCAATTGAGGTAGGTTATAGAAGGGTCTATATAAATTAATCTGCTACTGAACTAAATTATATTTATTCAGACGCTCACGCCCATTGTGGAGCAGCATCAGGCAGCGCGTAAGCTGGTGACTGAAGAAGTTCTGGACAAATACTTTGAGCTGCGAGCGCTTAAGTTCGGCAGCTAGACGCAGGTACATCGGATATGTTGTACCTAAACAAATAGAAATATGTACATATATTTATGGATCAATGTTTGTCGCAGCTTGTTGCACATGTACGGCCCGTTTATTTACTAAGCAAAACAAAATAGTTGGATTATTTTTATAAACACCGAAAGCAAACAAAACGCAAATGCAATAAACAGCTTCGATTTTCATATGGCAACAGCGTGTGACCCACTTTCAATAAGACCGTAAAAATGCAGTAAAAACTTTAAACTCTAAGCTCCTCAACTATTGGGGAGTTAAGACTCGTATAGTATGAAATGGGGCACATTCGTTGAGCTCAAGACTTTAGAAGGAATTAGAGTCGCCACCAAAAGTTGATATACTATTTAATCCAAATAGTATTTTGTCTGCAGCTGGGAATGCAGCTAAGACAACACCAAGTTATTCGTAACTTTGCAAGAATGTGTTTTAATTTCCCGTGTAATCGGATAGCTATTAAACGCATCGAGTTTCTTATTGGGGATTTGCAATTGAGTAGAGTTTCCCATATATGTATTTCTTAAACAGTGCAGAAAATTATAAAATGATTTCAACTGAAAGTTGAGAGCGTATGACGTCGACTAGGTATAGTTAAGCTCTCAAAATAGCTAGTTTTATTTACAACTTGAGCTCAAACTCTTTTTCTTATACTTTTCTTTTTTTTTTTTTGTATTATTGATATGTATTTAGGTATGCATGTATACATATATTTTTTAATTAAGGCAAAACACTTGTGTTTACACGCGTCGAAAATATATACGTCGATGTATGTAGTATTTGCCCATATAGCTCTCTGCTCCTATGTATCGAGAGCTCGTGTATAACGTACGAAGAATGCTGCTCCAAAGAAAAACTCAAACTGAAGTTGTGGCGATCGATCGAGAGCCAGAGACGACATCGACAACGATCCAGGGCAGACCATAAGCCAAACGCGTCTCCAGCCCAGCACACGCGCTCATTATCACCTTCCGCTCACAATTGAAGGAAATTAAGCCGCTTCGCCTTTTGTTATTATCAATATCATTGTCGTTGTTGTTGCTGCCACAGGTAGACAAAAGGAAAAGCCGACAGATCGCACGCACGATCGCTCGATCCTCGACCACAAGTTGTGCACTGTTGACACACGTACAAAGGCCACTTTGTCAACTAAAGAGAGTTCTTGATGCTGCTGGCTGCTGCCAAATGCTGAATAGATGGACAGCCGACTCATTTGTCAGCCAGACGAAAGGGAAACGCTCTTTCTAACGCACTAAAGCAAACAGTGCAACAGGTATATGTACATCCCAACCCCTTGCTTCACCTGCTGAAATCGAAACCAGATCAGAGCAGAGCAGGGCATCTGGGAGTCATTGTTAAGCAGCAAGTGGCTGATAGCAGACGTCTCTCGATCGACAATCGGCTTAAGCGATGACTGATCAACTGCTGAGTGCGGGCGCGGGCGCGGAGGATCCACCTGCCCTGCTGCCCACGCCGGTGACGCTCTGCAGCTCATATGTGGATGCGGAGCCGGCAGAGCAGCCAGTGCTGCTCGAGCTGGGTGCAGCGCAGTCGCCGAGAGTGAATCTCAGCTATACGCTAGCTCCAGATGGTGGCGGTCGGTTGACCTATACAGCTCCGCACACACACTGCATCTCTCCGTATACGCCAAGTGTGTTGCCGGGCTATGACAAACCGCCGGGGAATGGCAGCCTGCTGACATCCAGCATGGGTAGCTCCGGCTATGGCATTAGCATACCACAGACGGTGTCCATGTGGCATGGAGGAGCTGCTCTGCTGCCAGAGCGTAAGCGACCTGAACTGGTCTCCGTGCCCCCGCCCACATACATGAGCTACGGCGTAGGCAATGCTGTAGAGGTGGAGATTGCCAAGGAGCCGAATCCCGCCTGGCGGGAGAAGGCGCTGCAAATGGAAAAGGATTACAGACGCACGGCCTGCGATCGGGAACGCACACGCATGAGGGATATGAACAAGGCGTTCGATCTGCTGCGCTCCAAGCTGCCCATTTCCAAGCCCAACGGCAAGAAGTACTCCAAGATTGAGAGTTTGCGGTAAGTGGACTGCAATGCTACTGATTACCAAATAGATGCTAAGTCAATATCCCATACACATACAGCATCGCCATCAACTATATTAACCATCTGCAGGCCATGTTGAGGGAGAATCATAACATATCCGAATCGGAACTGATCGCCTTCAAGTGCAACGACAGCTCCGTCCCCTACGACCCGCAAGTCCAGCAGCATCCCAATCATGCCACCGGCTACGACTACGAGAACAGCGCCTCGGCTGCCACTTCATCGCAGAACGGCTGCAACTGGAGCGGGGGCAGCAGCAGTTCGCCCAGCTATGACGCCCATCCCAAGGAGCCCTGGAACACGTAGTTGTCGTGGATCAACTCGACTAGTCCTCAATTGCCAAAGAGTTGTAATGTTGATAATTCAGCTGCATTGGGCTTCAAGTTTAGATAAAGTCTCGCTCTGAGTGTTTTTATATCGCCCATTGAATTGAATAATTTAATAATATTAATCCATATTTGCTAAACGAATAAACTTTAAGTTGACGAAAAGGTATTTGCTGAGTTGGAGTTTCCTTATAAGCCAAGTCATCTGCGTATAGGATAAAGAAAACAACAGAAATTTGACAGTTGAAAAGCAAATTAAAGAAACCTTCTAACGACATGTTTTAAAGATATTCCATTTCAGCGACTATTCAAATAATATTGTCATTAACAGATAAACTTAAGTTGGCGGGAGATGCGATCTCAATACAAGCACGATCTTCTGCCCAACGGATAAGGGAAACAATAGAAACCCAGTAAGCAGGGAGCAGATCAGCCGATCGGAAGGCTACAGTCAGACGCAACCGACAGTACGACAACCTGTTCGTTGTGTATGCTATAGCTCTCGAGAGCTAATTTTGTTTGTTGCATATCTTCGCTGCCGAATGCCAAATTACAAGACTGCAGCTTTAAAATTGTAGCAGTTATGACTTAGGGCGGAAGGTGGGTCGATCTCCAAAATCTAAAATAAACTTTATCTGTTCATTGCATAGGAGAACCTTAATACTAAATATGTATTGTATTTCTAGCTCTCTGATCTCGGACATAGCTATAATGACTCAGATCGTCGTCCTAATAAAAAAAATATATATATTTTATGGATCTGCCATGCCTCCTTCTGGGCGTTACACATTCTCTTAGTTCTTATTTGCACTAACCTAATATACCCTTTTAATTTCATAAAGTACAGGTTCTATCTAAGCAAATATTAGAAATTAACACGAATAGAAATATTCCATTCCATATACTAATTAAATGTAATACCAATGTAATCATAATTACTAAAAAAAATCTTGTGCATGACATATGAGAGAAATACTTGAAACCATAGACTCTTTAGGTTATATTTATTAAACGGTACGTTATCAACATTTTACATTTGTGGTAATTTACATAGTTCGATATTAAAGAAATGACTGTTTTCTTGACATTATATAAACCTAAAAAGCACAACAAAACACAAAATATATAACAATTTATAATAGTTGATAATAATGGAATTATTGAACTGCATTTAAAAATAATAAGTTTGTAATACTTATTCATAACTTATGGGTGGCCAACTTTCGAATCAACTGATCACACACGCACACACTATTTATTTTCCGCTAATAATATAAGAACAGTAGATCGAAACGAGGTAAGCTGACTCTTTGCCAAGTGGGGGAGGGGATGAGTAACGAAAGATGTTCTATTGGGCCTGAAGCACGGCGCTTTGTGCTGTTTGCATAGCCCTGAAGGGACCGCCACTTAGTTGTCCTTCTTCATTCTGGTGGATGTCATGCGGTAGATGATCGAGTCTCTGCCGGGGTCCATGGCTGCGATGGCGTAGCAGATGGCCAGCAGGGAGAGGCCAAAGATGACCATGAACCACAGAATGATGTTGAAGATGACCGGATAGTCCTCGTTGTAGTAGGTGGCCAGATTGAACTGATTGGTGTTGCTTGGCTCAACTACGTCGCGCTTGGAGCGTGAATTGGCAGCTTCCTTGTCTGTCGTCTGCACGAACAGAACCGAATCGCTGGACTTCTGTGCGGCAGCCAAGAGGCGGCCAATGGCAGCGGACAGCAGCTTGTTGGCCTCATCCAGAGCAACGGATTTCTCGCCATGCGCCTTGGCAATGCCATCGACGGAGCAGCGAATGATCAACACATTCGAGGGCTTCAGCATCTCGGCCAAGTTCTGGGAGGCCAAGTTAATGAAGCCAACCTCCTGCAGGAACTGCTTGTCAGCGTTATGCAGAGCGGGATTCAAGTGCTTCGTGGGCTTGGCAGCGGGCGCCTCATCAGTGCCGAAGCAGGCTTTGAAAGCTTGCACCTACAAATTGAAAACATGCCAATACAGAATGCAGCAGCTTGTGGCTCTCAAAAACTTACGCCCTCGTCGAACTGATCAAAGTCGATGTCGCACACCGGCTCATTAGCTGCCTCCAGCTCAGCTGCCAGGGCGTTCAGAGCATGCCCAGCATTGGATCCAACCAGTTCATAGGACTTGACGTTGCCAGCCGTGGTAACGTGGCTCAGACCAGAGACATGCACGGCAATGACGCCCTTGGCCAGGTTGAAGGGATCGTTGATGGTCAGGCCGCTCCAGTCGGAGTCGCCAACGACGGCGTTGCCCATGGCAGCGAACAGAACGTCGCCCACATAGCGACTGTTCAGCGGCTCGTTTCCCTTGAAGCTGATCGCCTTGGGGCTGTTCAGCACTGTGAACTCGCCAGTGGCATGAACTGTGAACGAGAATACATATAATATATAATTAAACCTTTTCAGATTCTGCGCATGCCGAAGGGCAGGAGGTGGGAACACCCTTCAAGCACCTTCCATAGGCAGAATCAAGTGGCAAATGATTTGCACAAATCACGCATATTTCAGCTTGCCTCGATTGCATTTAAACAGCAGTTTTATGCTTTTACTTACCAGCTGCAATTAACAGCGACAAAATCACTACGTTTTGCAACATTCTCAGTTTTCTGCCAGGCTTTTAATCATATGACGAACAAACTGCACAGAGAAAAACCAACTACGCTCAGTCGTCATGTGATGGTTTCGTGGTGGGTGTTATCGAAATCGGTGCAGCTCTAACGGCCAGGGTTGTCGTAGCACTCGAAAGCAGCTGCTCGATAGCTGTGACGTCAGTGCGTGGTGTATTTATTTCAGTTTGACAATTTCATTAATTGAAAATAAGCAATTGACTAATTCAGTGCAAGAATATCAATAAAAGAAAATCGCAGCTAGTAAGAATAATATTAGCTATTTCTGATTTACAGTTTATTGGTGAAGGAACTGCAGATACTTTGATTTGTTCAGCGGTATTTTTATGGTATTTTCGTGTTACCCTCCAGCTGTAGTAACTTTTTGTTGTGGTTTTGCCAGTGTGTTTGCAAAAGCAACAAAAAAGTGTATAAACGCCATACAAATTGTTTAGTTTTGTAATGTTCTGGTCCTTGGAACAGGCGGAGGGCATGCTAGGTGTCCTAAAAACATCAACGGACAAGACCGTAATATACAAATGCCTGGTGAAGCTGCGCACCGATCTGGTGAAAGACAAAGATGGAATTGTGTTATTCCGTACTGCGGGGGGTGTTCCGGTAATGGTTCGCCTCATAACCAAACTCAACGAAAAGATAATGGAGGTGGTGCTCAGCATATTGGGCAATTGCTGTACGGACGAACAATCTTGCATAGAGGTGAATGAACCCATAACCATACCTGACAGTCAAAAATATCAATATTTTAAATATATATATTTTTCCGTGTTCTTATAGGCTGTCGAGTGCAAGGTGATCGCACCGTTGATAACCATACTGAAGACCATTCCGAATCCGTTGATACAATGCCGTGCCTGCCGCATGCTGGGAAATCTGGCCAAGAGCAAGAAGGCATCCCAGTTTCTCAGTGTGCACTATAGCGCCATAGCACCCTCCATATGCCATATCATCGAGTCGACAAGTACAGTGCAAACTCGCATAATGGCCTTTCGGGTCTGTCGCCTTCTTCTGGTCAGCAGCCAGTTCTACAAGCACTTTCTGGCCTCCAATGGCTTTCAGCAACTGATGCGCATCTTCGGAGCCGTCATGAAGAACAACGAAACTCCCAAGGAGCTGCCCCAGGACATCGAGGTCTCTGCCCTGATTGGTCTGAAGCGCAATCAGCACAGGGAGAAATACTTTGAGGAGGTGGCGCGGAATCTGGAAGGCGTGCGCAGCGATATATTCGACTATCAAATGCTCAAGAACTCGTCGCGTAACTGCGACTACATACTGCCCAAGGAGAGCGATGCCATCGAGCTGGCCTACGAGATACTCAAGTGCCTCATTCTGCTCTCGGCCCAACATATCGATAAGCGGGCATGGGAGGTAAGTACTCCTAGATTATTGATTAGACCCTTTACTCCAAAAATGCACTACATTTATTAGTGGAACTCGAAAAAGTTTGTTACACCCAAAAGGAGGCGTGGTATATACATATAATCGAGATATGAGTCGATATAGCCTAGATCTCGCAAAGTAAAAGATGCTAGAAGCAACATTTTTGGTATTTAGGTTCTCCTATGCAGCCAGCAGATCAAGTTTGTTTTAAATTTTTGATAAATATTGTATGTACTTTGCTTGTAGTCATTCCACCGATGCTGTAAATTACACAACGATATAATAAGAAATAGTTAAGATATGCAAAAGGCAGTACGCTTAGGTGTTCAGAGCGGAGTTTGTCGCAACTATGAGCGCCACAGCAGCAACATTTCTAAAGCAACAGAGTTGAAATTTGGGATTTCAGTAGCTAATTTCATTCTCCATAGATGCTGCGAATTGCATTACAATCAGATAAGCAACAGCGAAGATATGCAACAGACAACTTGCTCGATTGTGTGTATTCTTGACACACAAAGTTCAGGGTCTCTAAGCGTCGGTTGCGTCCGACTGAAGCGACTGATTTTTAGATCCTTTACTTTAAAAAAGTAAAAAGGGTCTATTAACTTAGTGCAAAGAGGAAATGTATGTAACAGGCAGAAGGAGGTGTGGCAGACCCCATAAAGCATATATATATTCTTGATCAGGACGACAAGACGAGTCGATATAGCCATGTCCGTCCGTCTGTCTGCCCGTCTGTCCGTCTGTCTGTCTGTCTGTCTGTATGAACACCTGAGATTTCCGCAACTATAAGAGCTAGAGACACCATATTTGGGATTTAGGTTCTCCTAATCAGTAAGCAGCACGAGTTTGTTTTAGATTTTGGATACCTCTTCCCCTTCTCCCGTAAACCGCAAAAAGCTGCTGTAGCCACAGTTTCCAAGCTATTGATTTGTAATTTGGTATTTAACTAGTTTATGGCATTCTCTATCGACGCTATGAATTTTGTTTCGATCAGATAAGAAACAGCGAACATATGCCACAGAGAATTTGCCGCACTAGGCAGAGGGGGGTGGTGTGCCTTGCATACGCGGGTAGCTTAGTGTGTGTGCCTTTGATTATGTTTGTATGTACATAGACTCAAAGTAAAGGGTCTCCTACTGTCGGTTACGTCCGACTGTAGCCTCAGTCCCACTGATCTGCCCTATTCTTGACACACAAAGTTCAGGGTCTCTAAGCGTCGGTTACGTCCGACTGTAACCTTTCTTAATAATCCAAAACTGTTAAACCGCAGGTGCTGTCACGCAACACTTCGCTGACGCCAATTGTGTACTTTGTGAAGGAGGACAGCGAGCAGCGTGCTCCTGCACTGAAGATACTTTCCAACTTCTGCAAGGATCCGTGCGCCTTTTACATGCTGAGCACTGCGGATGCCATTGTGGCCGCCTGTGAGATGCTGATGGCCGTAAACATGGCCAAGCCGTTAACGGAGAGCGAGTGCCGGCATTGCGTTAACATCATATCGACGTTATCCACCGACGCCTGCAGCCGTTCCAAGATCCGGCGTTGCGGTGCTCTGCGCAAGCTTGTGGCCATGATACGGGACTCCAAATCTCAGAGCGAGCGCTCATCAGTGAGTTAATATTTGTTAAATTACAAAATACGTTCTAATTTTCGCATTATTTCCAATGCAGCTGTTTCGCATACTGAACAATTTCCAATATGATAATCTGAGCATGGAGCTGCTGCTACACGAAGGGCTGGTCCCTATGCTGGTGCGAGAGTTGAATGATTACCTGACAAGCGATGAGGAGCATCACAAACAGCGCCGAGAGGAGCGCATTAAAGGCGGGAAAAAGCGCAAACTAACGGATTCCACAACGCCCGAAACATTGAGCAAGGTTTGACAAGGTTATACGAGATTTTAATCATCACCAACTAATTAAATGCCATTTGTAGTTCTCAAAGACGCAAGAGACGCTTAACTTGGAGTTTGATTCGCCCAGCAGCTCGCCAAGTTCATATCGCACCACCAGCCCCTGCAGCTCTCGCAGCATGTCGCCAGTCTGCGCGAATCTCCTGGCCAACGATGACGATGAGAATTACTCGCCAGCCTGCAGTGATGATGATGACGATGAGGATGAGATTAGGACCACATCTATGCCCAACAATGACACCCGCGACGGACGCATAGCTAACAATCGAGCGGATCCCTCGAATGTTATGGATATACTGAAGCTAATTGACGAGGGCACCGATACCATTGACGACACCTTATCGGACAGGGACGATCTGGATGAGCTGAGCTCAGATGTGCCGCCCAAGCTGGCGCCGTTTCGCAACCAGGCTGGTAACTCCATCGACATCATTGAGAATTTAATCTATCGCATTACGCTGATGATCAACAAGCGGCCGGAGCTGGGCAAACCGGAAACGCTGGACACGCTCATAAGGGCAATCAATCTATTCGGGGCCCACAATAACTTTGCCAATGCGCTGACCAATATCTTGCTGTAAGTTGTGCTAAGTGTAATCTGGTTGAATCTAATTTCCGACTTCGTTTACTCGCAGCGAAAGCCAGTTCTTTGCACAGATCATCAAGCACGGCGTCGTGCATCAGCTCTATCAGTTGACCAAGGTGGAGGAGGTAAGACTAGCACTTGAGACGTAACCAACTTGGCATCCTACTTACATTTCTTAATTTCTTTCTGCAGATGCGCAGGGATGGCTTCGCGTTTTTGGAAACGCTCACCAATGTGGGCGAATCGAACTACGGCAAGGAGGAGCTGGTGCGTCTGCTACGCAGCGAAGCGGATCTCAGTGCGCAGCAAAGAGCTGCCATTTCGGTGGCCTACATCATCAAGAGCCATCGTCTGCTGTATCAGTTTCTGTACGATGGCAATGCGCTCGCCCTGCTCTTCGACCTGCTGCTGCGCAAGAAGAGCGACAATCTGTATGCGGGCGAGGCGGCGGATGCACTCACGGCCATGTCCCGCTTCACACTGGGCATCGCGCTGCCGGACATCGAGCTGCCAGAAGCCAGCATCTGTTCGACGCCGTTGAACGCTGCCAATGCATTGCATGAGGATTGCGATATGCGCTTCATTGTGCCCAATGATAGCGATGAGAAGGATCAGGATCAGGAGCAGGAGCAGGAGAAGCTGACCATTGGCTTCAACAAGCAGGTGCTCTCCGATACCAGCGAGGTCTTCAACAAGATGCTCAACAGCGACTTTCGCGAGGGCCACAACAGCGAGATTCAGCTGACCGATTATACGGCCAGCGGCGTGCGCTACTTTCTGCATTTGATCACCTGCCAGGAGCGACATCCGGCGATGGCCAACTACGGCGCACTGTTGCAGGCCTTCGACATGTCGCGCGTGTACATCATACCCGAACTGGAGGCGGTGCTGCAACAGCGGCTTGTGCAGTTCCTGGACGCGCCCAACTGCCTGCAACTGCTGGAATGGGCGCTGAAGAACTACCATGCCGAGCTAACGGAGACCGCCATCAGCTACTATCTGTGCTCCTCGCTGCCCGCGCAGGACAAGCTGCTGCTGTTTCGTGCCGCCGAGGACTCCACCTTTGCCACCGAATGGTTCCAGCTGCTCAACGACGCTGTCTACGAGCGCTGTCGCAGCGCGGGCTATTGAACTGCAATTGCTTGTCCAAACTAACCAGCTGCCAATCTTTCAACCCGCCAAACTGTCAATATGTATTAAAATGCCCGTTCTCGTGTATGTTTGTGGCTCCGCATGTGTAGTTTATTTACGTATGTGCAACCACAGCCTATGCAACTAATTAAATCTATAGTCTAAAATTATAAATTGTAAATTGTAATTGTTATGAGTAGGATGCTCAATGTGTAATGTACATATCCTTGGGCTCGTATTCGGGCATATTGCAGAATTTGACGGCCAACCAGTCCGATATGGGCGCCGGACAGACTGCGATGAGCCAGCGGTAGATCTTGTAGCGCCAGGGCTCGTGTATATAGATGCTGTGGGGCCGCAGATTGGTCAGCGCATCCTTGAACTTCTCCAGCAGCAGCTGATCGTGCAGCTGATTGGGCTGCTTGTAGCCGGATAACACGCTCAGATAGTCGTTGTAGTCCCTGAAGTAGCTGCCATAGTACTCCAGCTGCTCCTCGTCGAAGGCGTTCAGCATTTGCTGGGCATGCTCCTGCTGGCGTGCCGCGATGTTGCTCTCCATGACAAAGGAGCCGGGCACAAAGTTGATCACCTCCATGCCGTACTTGAGCAGCTCAATGCGCAGCGCATTGTTCCAGCTGACCAGCGCCGCCTTGGAGGCGGCATAAGGCGCCAGACCAGGCAGCGCCTGCAGGCCGCAGTGGCTGGTGACGTTGATGATGCGTCCATGGTGCACACGCATCAGCGGCAGCAGCTGCCGCGTCAGCCTCATGGTGCCCAGCAAGTTGCAGTTGATCTGCGTGTCGATCTGCGACTGCAGCTGCCACTCGTACTCCCCGAAGCACATGACGCCGGCGTTGTTGACCAGCGCATATAGCTGATAGTCGTTGCTATTGAGCAACTGCAGCAGCTTCTGGCGCAGCTGCTCGATGGACGCCGGCCGCAACAGATCCAGCTCCCAGGTGAATATCTCCGATCTGCGATCGTCCTCGTCCCGCTCCTCAGCGTTCATCTGCCGCAGCAGCTGCGCGCCCTTCGACTGCACATTGTGGCAGCAGGACACCACGGTCACATTCAGCTTGTTGAAGCAATAGGCGGCCAGCGCATGTCTGTTCAAGGGTGTTGCAGTTTGAGATACATCCATACATCCCTGCTATCCAAGCTATATAGCATCTTACTGCCTACTCACCCCAATCCCGAATCGCAACCCGTAACCACCACCACTTGACGCTGCCCCACGTACAGCTGGGTGCGTCCGATCCCCAGACTGCGCTGGAACGCGTACATGAATTGATTGCGACCGGCCATCCCGAAGGTTCTGGATCAACTGAAACATCCAGCCGAATTAATTGCCAAACAAACCCGAAATTTCACTGATCACATACAGCACACACAAACGTCTCTATATACGTATGTATATATGTATGTATACGGTCTACAGATAGTATCTATGTAAATACACTGCCTGCATTAAGTTTATTGCATACATACATATATGTACATATATATGTATATAAATATATAGATGGAGAGTTCCGCTTGGTTTTGGCTTGCACCTTTCGCGTTTTACCTGAAGATTAGACTGGTTCTAAACATACACACATAGATGGGTATTAGCCACAACTTTCCCCTACTTTTTTGCTACCCTTACAATATACATTATGTATTACACTTACGTGGGTATCAACTCGTATATAAAATCATATGTTTAGGGGTGTATGCATGAGACATACCCTATATAATCCACATATGCGCTATAAAGGAAATACGCTATGAAGATTAGATATTAGATTAAAGTCCCTTTAACTGTACGAACTTCATCTTGCTTCGTAACGCTTCGCTTAAATAATCCGTTTATAAATGGTTTTTCTGAATAAATTATTAGAGTAATATTAAAGATACATATTTTTTTAAATATCCACTGTTAAGTGACAATATATATACATATCTATCCCGAAAATTACGTAAATAATAAATACATAAATAAATTTATAATCTTTGCCAATTTGCTAGGATTAATCTTTCTTTCATTAAGATTTATTTAAAATGCACAAAGGCTTTAAGGCATAGCTTCTTCCTATAAATGTAATATATGTTTATATATTTAAATCGAAAAATTAAACGATTTTATAATATATATAACCTAACATTTTTAGCTAAATTATATATTTTAATGCAACTCTATGAAAACCATCTAGTAATACCAAAAACAAATATTTACAGAATAGAATTTCGGCAATAACTTTTGCAGTTTTGGTCCAGCCTAATTTCGCTGTTTGGTGTTATCTGTCATTCGGACAGACAGGGTATATACGAAAATGTTGCGGGTTTTGGAAATGTTTGGAACAGCTTGACATAAACTAGACTTTGCACATGCCCTCCCTGCACATCCCCTGTGCGTCTAGCAACCCCTAGTTCTTTGTTGTGTCGTGGAGGGGGGGAAGGGGATTGAATACACATGGATAATCTTAGGTTGTTCTGTATTATAAGTATTTATTTCGCTTGTTCAATTTTGATGTTTTGCTGTGCATGAATTTAGGTTTCGTTTACAAATTCTGTCGACTCTTCGAAAATTCGGATAAATTTTGCATAAGCAAAATGGTAGAGGGGCAGGGAATACAGGGAATACATTCCAAAAGGCGTTTCGCATGTTGTTGTTGTTGTTGTTGGTTTGCTTTGTTGTATTTATCGTATAAATGTTTATTATTGCATAATACACATATAATAATTACATATTAAATAATTGCTTTGCGTTTTCTTGTCATTTCTTATAAATTGTATTTTGAAAATAGCGCACTTTGCGTTTAGTAAAAATATATTTGGGTTTTTCTACTGCGGCTTAAACATTACGTAGTATATTTAATAAGTATATAATAGTATTTAACACTCTCTCGTCTCAGTTATAAATCATTTCATATCATTTTCCCTATGTGGCATTATCTTGTTAGTTTTTGTTTTATTTATTTATCAAGGCATCGCATTTAGTTTTGTTTTGTAATTCTTAGTTGCTTCAATATTTAAATGTACAATTTTAAAACCGTCTTAGTTCCTTTCATTACACGATCTGTTAAGATTTGTTTGTTTATAGTTTTTATTTAACTTGTTAATAATAAATATCACAACGCATCCTTCATATACAACATTCCTATACCATTCACATTCACATTCGAATTCGCAACGCATTTAAATCATTCTCATTGTTCTCATTGCTTTGCATACCCTGCACTTGGCAAGCACACGGGGTCTATTAAGTTGTTGCAAATGTTGTTCAGGCATCAATATTTCTATGTATATATATTTTTTGAAAATATAACACACGATAATGAAATGGTTTACAAAATTGCACAAAAATACAAGTAAATGTATACATACATATATATATATATATAGAGTTATAGATATCGAATCAGATGTACATATAGATAGATCGATTACAATAGTTAGAAAATCATAAATTAAAACGTAATAGATATAATAATACAAAAGCTTTACAGTTAACGGAAAACAACATAATATTAAATAGAAATAAAAATAATCAAATTGCAGCAACAGCAGCAGCAACTTGCCACTTGCCACATCTGCGCCAGACCGTCGCACGACTGGACAGACGGACAGTTACAGTTACAATTACAGTTACAATTATATTACAATTACAGTTACGTTTACAATATAATTCGTTACAAAAAGAGCAAAACATTGTTTACAAAATTCTTATCAAATAACTAATTAGCGCTCGCTTTCTCTATAAACGGTTTTGTGTAGAAAACTAAATGTAATATTGACTGTGCTTGTGGTGCATCACACTGGTTATAAGCTGACCAGCTTGGACGGCTCGCTTGTGGGCGTGGGCAGCTCCAGCGGATGCTTGTTCTGCGAGGAGCAGGTGGGCACCAGGGGACCCGACACCGGCGTCAGTCCCGTGCCCCCGTCCATCAGCGAATCGAAGTTGAAGGTGCCCGTCGAGGGCGTCTGGATGGGCACGCCCTGTATCTGCATGGGCGCCTTGCCCTCGCCGCCCCCCAGGGGCACGTTGAACGGCCGCTGCACGTTGAGCGTGTTGGGACGCGTCTTGGGCAGCTTGTTGAGGGCATGGGCATGGGCGTTGAGCGTGGGGCTGTTGATGTTGCAAATGTTGCTGGCAAAGCTGGCGAAGCCAACGGGCGCCGTGCTCGTGATGGGCGTGTTCAGGGAGGAGACTGGGCCCGTGGGCGTGGTCAGCGAGGCGTTCAGCGTGGCAATGTTGGGCAGCGCAAACCGTTTCGCCGGCGTCGGCCCGTCCTGATCCAGCGAGGAGCCGGAGTCGAGGCCCACGTCCTGCGGCTCGTTCTTGATATGCTGCAGCAGCTGTTCGTCCGTCAGCACCGGCTTGAGATCGAGCGGTGAATTGCTGCGTCCGGTGGAGTTGAGCGTCGCATCGAAGCCGGTGATGGTGCCGCTGCTGCTGTCATTGCTGTTGCTGTTGTTGTTGCTGCTGTTGTTGTTGTTGAGGCTGCTGCTGCTGTTGCAACTGCCGCTGGCATTGAGCAGCGATGCTGGCGCAATGAGGCCGTTGCAGGTGGCCACGCTGAGCAGATCATCGCGCACCTTCTGGCAGGTGGGACGGTGCGACTGCAGCACAAACTCCAGCTGATTCTTTGTGGCATTCAACAGCTCGATCTCCTTGCGCATCGTCTCGCCACGCTTCTGCAGCGCCTCCACCTCCTCGGTCAGCTCGTTGGTCTGATCGACGCGCCGCTTGCGGCAACGCGCCGCCGCCAGCTTGTTGCGCTCCCGACGAATGCGACGCTTCTCCTCCTCCTCGGGCGACATGTTGGCCGCCTTGTTGGGACGGCGACCGCCGCCACGACGCGCCGGTGTGGCACCATTTGAGGTATTTGAGTTGTTGCTGCGTCCGCCGTTGTTGCTGTTGTTGTTGGCCGCCAGCGCGGCCGTGAAATTGTTAACGCCATTCGAGCCATTGCCCAGCATCTGGCCACCATTCTGATACGAGGTGCTGTCCGTGGCTGCACTTGCTGCAAGTGGCAAGAGAGATTCGCAATTAGCAAGGGATTCAGTTGCAGTTGAAATGAAATACTTACAAGAGTCTGTTGTGCTTTGGTCGTCGTTCAACTGGTTGTAGGCCCAGGAGCTCTGGGACTCCTCCGAATCGCTGGCGGGCACGCTGCTGCAGTTCAAGCCGACCAGATCGAAGGTCTGCTGATTGTTGATGCCGTTCCCGTTGCCGTTGCCGTTGCCGTTATTCGTGTTGACCACGGCCGTTGCAAGGTTTGTGCCCGTAACGTTGAGGTTAAGGTTGAGGCTGTTGGGATTGCCGCCTCCGCCTCCGCCCCCTCCAATGGTGTTCAGTGAGGTCAGCGGAGGAGGCTTGAAGCCAGCCTGAAAGGGCACGTTCTGTGTGTCTGAGGTCAGTTCGCTGATGGTCTCCTCAATGGTGCGCAGCGTGGTGGGCGTCAGCGTGGGCGTGGTCAGCGTCGGTGCGCTCTGCATGCCATCGAATGTAACGAGCTGCAAAGAAAATAAATTATAATCCAAATTAATAAAATACTTCCCACTTAACGCAGTAAATACGTAAACAAACAACAGCTGTGCCTATCGATTTACAATTGTAAACGATATGTTCAAACAGTGTTGCAAAGCAGAGATTTGAGCAGCGAGTTGCAGAGTTGCCAGCTGTTATTAAAATAGCTTACATTGCATACAAAAATTTAAATTTAAAAATAAAAGTCGGTTTTAAATAAGATTTGTATAGCGGGTTTCAGAGTTGTCAACAACTCAAAAAAAAAAACAGTCAATTTTAGCTAGAAAATGTTTAGTGTTGTGAACTGTAGACTTGTGCAGCGAGTTTCAGAGCTGCCAAGCAAATTGTGGATTTAAAAAAGGTCAGTTTTAGCTAGAAAACAGCTAGCTTGTACCTGCTGCATAAATAGCTCACTGGCCAAAAAGTTGGCAATATCGCTGGCGTTGTCCAAGGCTAATTTGTCGCCAGTTGCTGCTGCTGTTGGCAGTTGTTGCTGCTGTTGATTATAATTAATATGCGCACAATTATTGCTGTATTGCTGTTGCTGCTGCTGCTGTTGTTGTTGCTGTTGCTGTTGTAGTTGTAGCTGTTGCTGCTGTTGGCTTAAAAAGCTTTGCATTTGACACATGGCGGCCATTGCGGCGCTCGCAGTGTTGGCGTTGGCGGTGTTGGCGTTGCGGTTGCTGCTGCTGCTGTTGCCGTTAACAGTCGCAGTAGCAACAGTTGTTGCGTGCATGTTGCTGCGTGCAGACATTGCCATGTTGGCGGCCAAGTTGTTGCTGTTATTTGCATATTGTTTTAATTGTTGTTGCTGCTGTTGTTGTTGTTGCTGGTAGCTAGTCAGCGTGGGCTGTTGCTGACGTAACAATTGCTGCTGCTGCTGTTGCTGTTGCAGCTGTTGATTATTGTAGTACTGTTGATTGTTGTACTGTAGCTGCTGCTGCTGCTGCTGTTGCAGCTGGTTGTATTGTGCCGCATAAGGCAGTTGCAATTGCAATTGTTGCTGCTGTTGTTGCAGCAAGTGTTGCTGTTGCAGCTGTTGCTGTTGTTGCTGCTGCTGCTGTTGCTGCTGCTGCTGTTGCTGCTGCTGTTGCTGATAGTAGGGCTGGTAGCACGCATTATGCGCTCTACCATTGAGATTTTTCATCATATCTTATGCACTAAAGCTTCCACTTGAGACAGATATCAAGTATACGCAGCCGCTAACCGATGTTGCGCATACGCCGAGTGGACACGGCGTTCGATTGACTAGTTATAAATTCGCTGTGGCTCTTAATGACTAAAATATCTTAGGCTAAACACAACAAATAACAATTGAACAACAGTCTAAATCTAAATCTATAGCTTAGTTTGCTAATTTGCTAATCAAAAGCTGATGTGGGAAAACAACAGGAAATCGCCGATTGAAAAAGAAATGTACGCAATGTTTACAGCTAAACAGAAACAGAAGAATCTTTTCTTGGAAAAGATGCAAAATTTCGCACAGCTCTTGACTACACGGCGAAAATTATATTGAGTGCTTGTTGTTCTTGTTGAGAATCTTGTTGTTCTTGTTGCTTGTCTTAGTTGTCGTTGTTGTTGTTGTTGTTGCTGTTGTTGTTGTTGTTGCTCTTTTGTTGGGACAGCAAATAGTTCGTTGTTCGTTGTATTCGTATTTTGCTTTTTGGCTTTTGTTTTTAGCGTGCAGCTTTTTTTTTGCCAGTTCGTTGTTTCGTTCGTTTTTGTGGCTCTTCTTTTATTTTGATTTTATTGCTCGTTTTGTTTTAGTTGCTTGGCGTTTTACGGCTTTCTTCTAGCTGAATTCCGGCGGCTTTAAACGCTCCACGAGCAGCGTTTGCCAATTTCGCAAGGATTCGAAATATGCGTGCAACTTGATCAATGCAAACATAATAAATTTACAAATTCAATAAACAAATTTTGAGCGCAATTCTTTTACAACTTTCTGCTCTAATATTTGGGTAATTATTAATTATAATAATAACAATAAACAATTGCAACTGGTTATAATTATAACACGTTGTTTGCCAAATATCAATTATTAACTTAATTGCCAACAATTTCAGCGCTTATATAATTATGTTTATACATGTGCGATATATGTACATATATATATAATGTACATTAAAGATCGCAGATCTCAGATCTCAGATCTCTTATGTATGGTATATTTGCCTTGCGCTAGATATCTGGCGAGCCCAGCAATAATTACACTTGTGCTTAATTTATGTTTAATTCATTTTTACGATATAGTTTTCGCTTATTTGGGTTTGTTTTGTTTTGTTTTTAGCTCGGCAACGCCTCTTAAATATTTGCTTTTTGCTGGCTTTTTAATGCCTTATACAATATATAAATAAACGTATATTTTTATCTCTTAAAGCGGCCTTAAAATCCACGCGGCAAATACAATCAAATATATATATAAATTTGTTGCCTGCTTTTACTCTATAAGCATATATTTTTATATTTTTATATTTTATTCGTTTTGTTTCGAATTCGTTTTGGCAATGGCACGCGCTGAAAATTCGAAAATAAAAAACACTTTTTTCCTTTTTCTTTTCCTATTCCTTTTCCTTTTTTTTGCAATTTCGTTTTGTATTTTGGCGTTTCCCCTTTGCTCTCGTGTTCGATGGATTTATTTTCTTATTATATTTTCGAGCTGCGCGCGCGATCGTACAGAAGTTTTCCTTTGCGTTGATTCAAATTCTAAACTTCGATGGTTCGTTGTTCGTTTGCGACTGAGCGAAAAGAAATTTTCAAATTGGCAAACGAGACTAAATTCGTCTACAGATGCGAGTAGATACGCTTTAAAATGCCTTGCTCTGCTCTTGCTTGGATACATTGCAGCCGTAGAGAACAATGAGAGTCTGCTCGGTGTTGTTCTCTTGAGTAAATTAGATGATGGCAGCAACAGCAGCAACAGCGTTTAGCAGCTAAGCAAATCGAATAAATTTTAAATGTGCCTGCTCTTAATTGAGCAGCAACAGCAGCAGCAGCCCACACGAGCAACAGCCCACGCGCAGCAGCAACAGTTGCTGCCATAAGTTTGCCATTAACTAACAATATTGTTGGTGTTATACCCTGTATCTTTGGCTGTTTATAGCGTATCTTCTAGCCTGTATTTGTCATAGTTTGTTGTGTTCAAATGTTTCCATTGTGCTCTGTCATATTTGATCAGCTAATAACTCAATTCAGGCTGTCAGCGTGCAGCGTTTAGCAAGAGTTATGCTTGAGATACATATGTATCTTTGTATCTACTGCTTGTATTTATAGCCGAGCAGAGCTGTCACATTGCCTCAGGCAGATGGGCAGAAAGCAGGTGTTGTTGCTCTTGTCAGGCAGCAACAGCAACAGCAACATCAACATCATCAACAGCAATCAGCCATCAGCAATCTGCTAACAATCACAATTATTGTGCGCAAGATCTCTTTCTATTTGGGCGTGCGACCTAGTCGAAAATATTGTTATTTCTGTGTGCTCTTTGGCAAATGTGTTAATTTGGTTTCAACAGCAATTGTTGCTAGTGTTTTCTATACCCTGTACTGTGCATGCGAATGTGTGTAACAGGCAGACAGAAACAGGCGTGGCAGACCGCATAAAGTATATATATTCTTGATCAGGACGACTAGTTGAGTCGATAAAGGGGCAACATATTTTTTAATTATTTTTATATCAATTATAGGTACAGGGTATTCTAAAATCGAGCGCTTCCAACTGCTCTGATTTCTTGTTGTTGTTTTTTTTATCGTTATTACTGCGACATGTGACGGGGCGTTGATCCTTTAATTGTGCAACGTTTGCCTCGTATCTTTTATCGCTGTGAATTTCCTTACACTTATTTGCTTGACAAACAATCAAATTGATTCTTTGCACATTTCGCTGTGTTGCCTTTTGATGTTTCACCGCTGTTTTATTTGTTTACTTAAATGTTTAAACGCAATTCGTGCGACTTTCGTTTTAACCCACTTTTCCCCAAGTGTACTTTTGCTGAACAAAAAATAAAACACACAGAAATTTGTATATGCAAACCGCTTTTCGCAGAATTCATTTCGTATGCCCTTTTTAACAGATGAATCAGCCAATTTAGTTGAATTAAAAATATATAATAATAGCAATAATATAGTACGAAGCGCGCAATCGCGTGTAATTGTCTAAATTGAGGCGAGCTCGCTGTAGCATTCATATAGAATTCATTCTTATCAGAGCAGCAACCGCCAAAGTTCACATCGGTGGGGTCAATTGAGTGCGGAGAGTGCGAGCGACTGACGTCGTCAAATTAGTAGTAAATACCCTGTACTCAATGCACAACAATGGGTGTATTGCACGCTGCATACGTATTGGATAAATCCCACTTGTCTTATCAATTGCTGTGTCACTTCCTGTGCTACTTCCGGCGCCTATTTAAATATCGCGCTAATTGCTTTGTTAGTTTTTGTCCTGTCAGCCAGCTTTTGTCTGCCTAGCAAGTCGAACTTCGCAAAACTGTAGTACCGTCAATTGCCGCTAGATGGCGCTAATGGCAAATTGCAGCGTAACTCTGCGTCTATCAAATGAAACTATTGCATAGTGTTGACTAATGCCTGTTTATAGCATATATATTTATACATTTTAAGACGATCCTGATAAGCTAAAGCCACAGAAATTGTAATTTTTAGAAAACATGAATAAATATAAAGAAAAACTGAGTTTATAGATTGCCGTATTGAATAAATGCTAATCACAATTTATTTATTAATTATTATTTAGCTGCATCAATTTATTTCACAAGCGAAAGTTTGGATGCCCTTGACTTTAATTAGTTCATTTCTTCGAATTCGCACTGTTTCTGCTTTGTGATTCTTTGACAAATACTTAAGCAGCAGCTCGATTGATCAGCGGGAGGGGGCAGGCAGGGTGACAAGTCAAAAGCAAAAGGCAACAACAACAACAACGGCAGCGACGACATCGCTTATTGTAGTTGCTTTTGTGTTTGTGTGCGTGTGTGTGCAGCTGACGTGTTGAGTTATTTTTAAGCCAATTTTAGCCAGACAATGACGTAATAAGGCAAAATACAAATGAAATACAAAACAACTTGGCAGACCCCAAAGCAAGCAAAACATCACGTTAAGCGCGATAAAAACGTTGATGACAATTTCATTGTTTATATCAAAAGTTGCGAAGCTATTAGACAAATCGAGTGCAGCCAAACTGAAGAGTTCAACAGGCGGGCTGTTATCGTTTAGAATTATGTTATCGATAACGACGATATGAAGTTGGTGAAAAGCTTACTAATCGATAGTATCGACAAGCTCCATCCGTTTATTCAAATATTACATTGTTGCTGTTTAAAAATTTAAATTAAATATAAATATAAATTTAAATATATTACTGTTTAAAAATTTAAATAGTTAAGAATTTAATTTCATAAAATTTATACAATTGGTTTTAATAGGAATAAATTACTTTATTTTTGTTGAGATAAAATGTCTATAATTCACTACAATTATAAACTTTTGAGCAGTTTTCCATCAGTTCAACAGACAGGCTGTTATCGATTAGAATGATGTTATCGATAATGACAAAACGATTAACAAGATGCAGTCTCTATTGCGGTTGTTGTTGTTGTGGCATTGTAACTGGCTTTGATTTGAATTCAAAGCTTTTGCTAAACTATGCAGCGTATGTTTTAATGCCTATTATTTATTTATATCTGTAGAAATGTGTGCAATTGTATAAATTAACCGGCTTTATACACACACTACATTTCGATACCTTGAAACAAAGGCTCGTTACGCGAAATGGCGATTGTGTCTGTGTGTGTGTGAGTTTTTTTTTCGAGTTGCCAATTGTCGGCTTATTAGAAATGCGCATTATTTTTGTTATAAAATGCAATTTTTTGATTTCTAATTGGCAAAGAGATTGCCAGCCCGCACACTCTACTCTGTGCATTTATTTGTATTTATTATTATAACAATTGCTGTTGTTGTTGTCGTTGTTGTTGTTGTTGCTATCGTGACTGCAGCCAATGTTGTTGCAATGTCAGCAGCAGAGTTGACAAGTTCAAGTGCGCGCTTTTAGTAGGCCAGAGTTGCCAAGCGCATATACATAATACGAGCATGCTGTTGCTGTCTCTCTCTACTGTGTGTGCACTTCCCTTTGCGATAAGCTTACACACACACACACACACACAGATTACACGCACACACACGCACATTATTTAAAATAATATTTCTCTTGTCATTTTTGCAGTTTGTTTTTTAAGCTTTTTGCATAAGCAAATTTCTGCGAATAAAACAATTAATGAAAAGGAGAAGCGAAAAAATATATAATTTTTGCGCTGTCGCATTTGACTTTTGTTGTTGTTGTTGTTGTTGTTGTTGTTTTCTTCATTTCGTTTGTTGGAGTAGGAGAAGGAGAACGTGACCGCAATGCCAGAGTGAAATTTGTTGTATGTAGCCTTGTGTTTCTCGCTTTGTTGTGATAAAACGCCAGCTAAGCGACAGCTGCCTCAGTTCCTCCCGTTGCGGCGAATCCGTTGCTGCTGTTGTTGCCAATCCCGGCCTTTGTGCCGCCGCACCGCTTCCGCCCCACCGCACCTCAGCGCCCCTAGCCGAGGGCCCAGGCCCGGAGTCAACGCCCCGGCAAAAAGGCAAAACGCTGCGCTGCTGCTTGCCGGCCTTTTTCGGGCACGCAAACGCCGCTTGACCATATGTATATATCACAAATGTACAGATGTACATCTGTCTGTATATATATGTTGTGTACATACATACATACATATTTCAGCAAAACATTGGCAGCCATTAAAATCACTTGAGGTTTGTCCATTTTTGGAACGCCCACGCCAACTGCGTCTGCCGGCAATTGAATTAAACATTCTCTCCCTCTTTTTATTAATTTCACAATTTTTGTTTCTATACCCTGTACTTTAAAAATGTGCAAAAGGGTCTGTTAAATTGGTGCAAATGAGAAATCATTGTATATACATTCGTGATCAGGACAATATGATTCGGAGAGGAGGATATATGATTCAATATAGCCATGTCCGTTTGTCTGTCCGTATGAACTCCTAGGTCTCCCAAACTATGGGAGCTAGAGACACTATTTTTGCTTTACGCTGATCGAGTTTGTTTTAGATTTTTTGCATCTTCCCCATCCCTCCGCCACATAAAATTACAGAACCAGTTAAATAGAGTTACAGACTTCTAATTTTTCATGAACGTAGCTTATAGCATTACCCATTCATGCTGTGAATTGCATAGCGATCGCATAAGAAACGGCGAAGATATGCAACAGACAATTTGCTCGATTGTGTGTTTATTATTGAAACACAAAGCACAGGGTCTCCTACTGTCGGTTACGCTTGACTGTAGCCTTTCGGCCGACTGATCTGCTCCTCCCCTACTGGTTTGTTTTTGTTTTTCGCTTCGAACATAATTCACAAAACTGACACAACTGCAGTGCAAAAAATAAATGCAACAAAAATTGTCATTTGCTGCATAAATTATACCACTTTGTTTTAGGGGTAGAGTTTGAATATTTATTTCGGGGTTTGGTTACGGTTTACGGTTGACGGTACCGATTCCTTTCGGGCGCAGGCTTTTTTAAGTTCAGTGTCAAATTAATCAGACTTTTGTTTGTCCCGTGTCAAGGGGGTAAAAAAAGAATCACAACAACAATGCCAGTTTGACAAATTTACAATGTGAGAGAGAAATCAAATAACATATTTCTGTTCTGTCCTCTGTTTGCGTTTAAGCAGTGCATTGAACTCCAACGCGGCTAATGAATATATTGGGTTTGTGTTATAATATTCACACACGCCTATTAAAAGTATTTGCCAAAGGTGCGCAGTTGACTCGTTTAGCCTCTTGGGGTGTTATAGGAGCTGTGGGGTATTTGGGGTTTATTGAGGAGTGTTATGGTAAGTATATACCATATGCGATTGAAAAACTTGAGCTTAATATCCCTTACAACCTTTGCGAAGTGTTAAAAAAACCGATATATTTTACTTTTGTACGTCGAGTTTGGAAATAAATTAAACTTTTATTTCCCTCATTTATTTATTTTTAAAATTATTTGTTAATTCAGAAATTTTATTTAAATAATACAAATTCAAAATAAGAATACTTTTCAATTCAAAGAAATATCAAAATAAAAATTATTCTTAAGCTTTTATTATTAATTCAGAAATTTAATTTAAATAATACAAATTCAAAATAAAAATACTTTTCAATTCAAAGAAATATCAAAATAAAAATTATTCTGAAGCTTTTATTAAAAAAATTCAAAGTAAAAATTATTTTCAAATATTATTTTATGAAAATTAATCAATTCAAAGAAGGCTATGAGTCTCATGCTGTATTCAATATAATCAGTAAACTCTACTGACTTTACTATTTCACAAGCAAACAAACAAAGGGAAAATCTATAAAATATGGAAACCATATTGGGCATTAAAGGTAGCGACTTCGTAATCGTTGCATCCAATACCATATTGAGCGAGGATGTATTCTTCATAAAGACCAGTACGTATAAGCTAAGGATATTGTTATTATTGATACTATTCTAACTCGGCCTATTCTAACTTTTCAGACTATACGCGACTTCGTCCACTTACCAAAACTGTTTTGATGGGAGCAACCAGCCAGAGAGAATCCTCCATCTTTATGAGTGAAATTGCGATGCATGTCAGATTGTATGAGCTGAGAAACAACTATCCAATGAGCCCTAACGCCATACGGCATTATGTCCGGATGGAACATGCTAGACATATAATGTCTAAGGAAAAGTCGGAACTTACTGTCCTTTTGGCGAGCTTCGATCCCGAGGAAGGGACCAAGTTGTATTTCATCAATGAAGAGGGCGAGGACCGTGATCTAAAGTATTCTTGTCATGGCATAGGAGCAGTTGTTTGCGAAAGCATCTTTAGCATGTTCTGGAAACAGGATGTTTCCTTTGATGACAGTTTGGAAATGCTAAAGAAGTCCATAGTAGAGATCCAGACGCGTTTAATACTAAGTATACCTAATTTCGAAATTTACGTGATCGACAAGGACGGCGTTCGTAAACTAGAACACGTAAATCAATCGAATAACCAATTGGATTGAATTGTTGATTTGAAAGACTTTAAGAAAATTCGCTGTTTAATAGTTTGAACAGCATTATTATTGTTGAATATAGTTAATAAACTGTTGTAGACCCCATTAAATCGTTCGTAAAGTCCCTTTATGACCCTACAGTACCAGCTGCATTCAAGGCTGAAGGTAATTGTGGTAATTGCGCTTGCTATAAGAGGCGCAAGTTTTCATTTCATTTCAGTTAGTGTAGCCAAAATCTGGATAAGTTATGACAGGTCAAGACATGAAACGAGCGGCGGAAGGCATAGGATGTCGAAGATATATTTATTAGACCCTTTACTTTAAAATACTAAAATATAGGGACGGGGCAGATCAGTGGGACGGAGGCTACAGTCGGACGTAACCGACCGTAGAAGACCCTTTACTTTGAGTATATGTACATACAAACACAATCAGGCGCACCCACACTAAGCTACCCGCGTATGCAAGGCACACCACCCCCCCTCTGCAAAATGTTTTCTCAAATATGTATAAGACTACTTGTGGCTATCTGACAAACTGTATTACCACTGCTGTAATTGTAATGATTTATCATCGTAATTCTGCATTACAATGTAATCAATTGTAATAGACAAACGTTGACGACTCGCTGTTTGTCTTAAAAAAAGTCAAAAAGTAATCAACTAAATATAATTCTATCAGTAAAATCAACTGCATAATTGCAGAGTTTAATATCTAATCTTCTTCAAATAATCCCAGCATTTTTTATACCGACCATAAACTTTTGGTTTGCGCTTTATCAGCCACTTTCTAGTATAGTTTTAGTCACAGTATAAAGGTCTAATTGTAAGCCTCCAGTATATGGCCTATAAAGGGTACAATTTGTTGCAATTTCTCAGAACTGATAAAAGGAAAAAGCATTGACAATTGATAAGAATTGTATTTATATATATATATTTTTTATAGAGTATATTTGCACTTTGCTTCAAGTGTCGTTAGCTTGTAATTAAATTTGTATGCCAACAGAGATATAGATATATACATGCATATATGCACTTAAATTGGGGAATGCCCACAAATCAGCTAATAAAATGACGCGACATTGGTCTACGAATAATTTATTTAAATGCATTTTGTCGCGACATGACAACGGCAACAAAAAATAAAAAAAGAAACAAAAAACCAACAAACACCGACAATAAAACAATAACAACGATTTTTGGGGGAGTTTTGAGAGTGCAGAAAAAAAGACCAAACGCTTGGAATTTATGGCAAAGTTTTCAGTTGTGAGGAAATGGCAAACAAACGACGCGTCTGCAAGGCGCCGTCGCCCAGGACGTGAGGACAACACGTTAACTGCAAGCAGGACACTGCACAAGGACAGACGGGGGACAGAGGGACGGGAGCTCAGACTGGGCAGACAAGTAGTAAAAGTTGCTTTCACTTTTCACAGCGCCTGGGCTTGGCCGTAGAATTTCCCAGAAAGGAAAGAAATTTTGTGCATTTTGCAGCTGTCTTTGGCCAACCTTTTTCTCTCATTCTAAACTGTCTATGCTTGCTTTGTGTGCTGCTTTCAATTATGGCCAAAATCAAATTAAGCCAGACAGCAAATAGTTCTGCAGCTCTAAAATGACAGAGCAAACTGGCCAAGTATTGAATGCCAGTTCAAATTATTAGCTGCAAATTGAGCTGGGCAGTGCAGACAAAAATTTTACACTGTGAGAAAAAAGAATAATATATTGAGTGGAAAAAAACTAAAATATTGGCAAAGAGAGCGCATCCATAGCGTTGTGGGCAGTTATTTTGAGCAGTGTATACTATATACTACTTACTACAAATGAATTCCCAACTGAGTGCCACATGTGGCACGCTACACGCTGCAATTAACTGCACTTGGCAATATACAGTTAAAGTTGCAAACAAAAAACCATAAATAATGCATAAAAAGCAGCGCAGCATAAAAGATGAGCTTTTAAGAAATTAAAAAATGTATAAACTAAAAGGCTATTAATTAATAAATATTTCATTTCCATTGTTAAAAGTTTATTTGCCAAAAAATAGCGCAATTATTATATTATATTATTAGTTTATTTTTTATGTTGATTTTTTTTCTTAATTTTTATAACTGTCACGTTTACTTCAAGTGGCTTTCTTAATTTTGTGGCCCACGAAACTGTCCAAGAGCCGCCCACAGTGTATTAAAGTGCTCAACGCTCAAAAGGCCAAAAACAACATAAATAAATCTTAAAATTCGTCCGAAAACAATCGAATCAAAATTTCCCCACTTTTGACAGCACTTTTTGTCCATATTCAGTTAATTAAAAGAGTTTTTTTTTTTTGGTTTTTGTTTTAAGACTTTTGTTCGAAATCATGTGCCAAAGAAAGTTGATATTGTTGTCTTTCATTTTGTGGGGGCGCATTTATTGAAAGAGTTTTATATTGGTACTGACTGCCCTTGTAACTGCCTCACTGGCAACACTGTGAGAAAATTAGGTGAAGTATTGGACAGACAAATAATGTTTAAAAAAAAATATATAAATAAATAAATAAATCATATATAAATTATTGAAATAAATAAAATACAACAATTTTTTAAACTGCTTAAAATATAAAAAAAAATCTAAAAAAAAACTCTTTCAAAACTTACAATGTTTTATAATCTAGTTTTTTAGTTTATGAAATGTCAATAAGTAGATCTAGCCTCATTCAAGATATAAATAATTTAAATAAATAAATCACACATAAATAAATTATCGCAATTAATAAAATACATAAAATTAAAGATCTGCTAGAAAAGCATGAATAAAAGCGAAAAAAATTGTTTTAAATATAACTTTTATTAAATTAATTACAACTAAGAAAAATTAGCTTCATTTGTAGCTCTGCATTAGACTAGTATTTCTGGAAGTTTTTATTTAATTAATTACAACTCATCCCAAATTAGCCTCATTGGACTAGTTTTTTCTGTAAGTGCATTTGTGCTTAAACGTCTTTAATTAAACAATATGGGCGCTGAACTCGCTCATGTCAGAAGTCGCAAGTGTTTGACATGCAGCATGTTACTTTGAACCCGCCCTAATTGTGGCAATAAGTAGCAGACGGACAGACGAACAGACCGCGGGACAGACAGACATGCACAAACATGTCGCACACATGCATAGCTGTATTATGAAACCAAGCAAAGGGTTTCCAGTGTCACGCGATCACCTTTAAAGGGTCAGTCTCAAATTCACTTTCTACGTGTGCAATTTGCACATTGAACCCCGGGCCACAAGCAACAACATAAAACGGAAACTAACAGCTAGCTAGATATACATACATATCTACATAAAGTTAATAACGTATCTGTATGTAAATAACTGTAGCTGAAAACTTGATAAATTACCACGAAAATCGCACGTGTGCGATATAGTCAAACGGGCGCCGGTTTTCCAGACGCCGCGATCACTGGACTGTGAAATGCAATGGACGCAATATATAGCAAAAAAAAAAATAAAACAACAAAAAACAAAAAACACATAAAAAAAATAAAAATAAAATAAGAAAATTGTACAAACAGACGTACCAACCGACGCACTACAAGTTGGCTGTAGCTTTTCACGATTGGGCAACGTGATTTTTTGCGCGTATTTTACTCAAGTTTTGAAGTTGACATTAAAGACTTGACCGACTTCCCGTAGAAAAGTTACAACTGTACCAAACTTAATGAAAATGATGAAAGAACAAATGCAATTAAAGCTGCTTACTTCTACTGTAAAATAATTAGTTGGGTTTAGCAAAAATTGAGCATATTGTTTGTTCAATAAGTTTGATTTGTATTATCCAATCGTGCTTAAATTTACAACATAGATTGAACACACCTCACACATACCGAATCAGAAAAAAAAAACGTAAAATGACCTATACTCCCCAGAAGACCCTTAAAATCAAATATGATCTATTTGCTCTTCAAGATTTTCTCCGAATTTCCCAAGAAGTGATATATGTGTAGTTTTAAGTGTGTCTTGTCTGTGTTACCTATTAAACTTAACTCATAATTTTTACCTCCTAAATTTTCAACAAGCTGACATGCCCTTGTCCAACTGTACCTTATCTATAAAATATTTATATAGCGGAATTTACCACGTTTGAATGTCATTTTTGTATAATTATGATAAATGTAATCTGTAATTGTTAAGCATAAATGATGTGTGCACAGTATACTATACGTTTCTTGGTTTCTTTGGAGAGTTCCCGCATATCATAATGCCCACAAGGTCGACATAAGTACGCAAATATTTGAAATATTTTAGTGGGGGTACCGCGATATAGGGTGCCGCCTGCACTTGCCACAGTCAATAATAATTATTATTATCGCAGAAATAGCTCGAAATTAACGCACAAAACTAATAAATAATAATATAGAAAAAAAACGACAGTAAAAGCTGAACAAAAATCGGAATGTTGATAAGCCCAATCACTAAACAAACAAATTCAATTGCAAAACAGCAAAAATCACACACGATATAAAAACGAAGCGAATGTACAATACTATATAAAGTAAAATGAGGGCGACGCAATATCAAAAAGGGGTTTACGGCTTTCCAAAGAATTCCAGCCGATAATATTGAAAAGCAAATGCATAGAAAAAACTGAAAAGATTTTCAAATCGAACGAACAACTGTTTGCTCAGAGACTTCTGGAAATATTTAACGAGTGATAAGCGCGTGTTGTTATTTGTAAGCGATTTCTAGCTGCAGCGGTGGGTATATATATATAAATATATATATATATATTTGTAAATATGTATGACTATATAGTGCTATAACTGTATCTAATTGTAGCTATTGTGCTTACCACTTTGGGCAAAGGCGAGAGCGGCATGTTGAACAATTGATATTCATCGCCCATAAAGATATAGTTGTCCAGCGTCATGATGTTTGTTTATATTATATTCGACTGTATCGGATAGATTATGGTATAATAAGCAACAATTGCCGATCTGTGTTTAAAGACGACAACGGCAGCGTCTGCTCGATGACGAATGCGAATTCAGCAGAAATTCGCAAATGTTTTTATTTTTTTTTTTTAATTTTTTGTATTATTTATATTGTATTTAGCGCGCACTCAAATGTAAATGTATCTGTATCTGCAGCTGTACTTTGTAGCTATAGCTGTATCTACGCGTATTATATTTTTTTGTGTTTTTTGTTTTTATTATGGTGCAAATTTATTTTGTTGTCAGTTTTTCTGAGAATTTGTTCAACGCTCGCGAATTGTTTGCACAACAAAAACTGCTCAACACTTTTTACAGTTTTACAGTTCGCTTCTCGCGCTGTCTGCGAATAGAATTTTCTGTCTGGCTTCGCTGCACTTGCCGAAACGTTTCGCACGGCCAACGGATTTCAACTAAATGCGTCATCGCAGCGCCAACGGCTTTTATACGCCCGAATCAAGTTTGAGTGCTTATCGCATTCCACAACACTAGAGAGAGAGCGCGCGCCACGCTCTGAGAGAGAGAGCGAAGGCGAGAGCGCAAGTGTGAGTGTGAGTGGCAAATTGAGTGAGTCGAATGTGAATCGAAAGCTCTCAACGATTGGCATTTCCTGAGCGCTTTTTGCTAAACTTGAAATGCGAATGTATGCGTGTGTGTGTGTGTGTGTGTGTGTGCATTTATATGCTGCGGTTTATTTTATTATTTTTGTTTGATTTTGGGTTTAACCCCGACGCCGCCGCAACCGTCGCTGCTAAAGCTTATTGCAGCGACGCAGCAGCGCAGCAGCGCAGCTCACGTGCCCACGCCCCGAATTTGTTGAATTTCCCTTCGTTGGACGGCCTCAGCATATTCTTTCTTGTGCTGTGCCTTATCTTATCGCCCAGACAATATAGTTATGACATAAGCAACTAAATTTAAACAACTAGGTAAAGTACCTCATACACCCATACACCCATACACCCATACACCCATACACCCATAAATACACACATAGATACATAATTACAATGGCTGCGCTTTGTGGCTGTTATCAGCTGCTGAAATTTCCAAATGGCACGATCAAATGTTGAGCTGCTGCTCTATTCGATGCGTTTTCATTTGATTCCGTTTTCAGTGAATTTTTTTTTATTTTTTTGAATTTAGGGCTTTTGATATCTACAGGTGACGGCAGGCAGGTGTTTGTTTGCCATAGCTTAACTCTTTATCAGCGCCGATATGATAGTTTTGACTTTACAAATATTGATGGGGCGTTCGATTTGAAACTTTTGTGCATAGGCAAACGACGGGTATTTCCAGTTGCTATAGAGCATACCCTGTAATACTCTTGTATATTATTATTAGATATATCCAATGTGATTTGTTGATTTGTTTGCAGTAATTGCAAACTAATGAAATATTATTATTTAGTCATTGTTTGTGACTTTAATTATATTATTTATAAGTAATTTATTTATGTATTTTGTATGTTATTTTCCGTATATTTTCGCTGTGCCCCTATGTTTGACATCTGTGCGCTCTCAGTTTTCAAAACCAAGTAAATCACTAAAACTGAAGTAAATCTTAACATTTTGAAATCGGTATCAGATCGTACGATATTCTAATGTCACAGTGTGATCAGCTTTTTAATTGTCTTTCCATCTAACCAAAGCGCTTAAAGCTTTAGAAAGCTTTGTTAGGTTTTTAGATAGTATAACAGTAGGGTTTTCAATATAACATACCTTTTGAAAAATTTTAATAACAACCATAAACCTCATGAAATATACTATATAAATCTCCAAATGTTCTCTATTACTTTAGAAATTTCTCACATTATTTTCTTTGTCAGATTCGCGTTTGAAACACATCAATCCCAACTACCCAACAGCCTAAATGGTGGGGTATGCAAAGGCCGCAGTGACCTTGTTTACATTAGAGTATCTGAGGCACTTACATGAGCCTGGGCTAGTTTTAGGGGGTCAGTAATTGGAACTGGAACTGGGCCATGTGACACAGAGTGTCGACTGTAATTGAATTTGCAATAACCCTTGGATTTACTTACCTGCAAAGATAGAAGAAAAGAATTTCGCATTGAGTTACAGTAGTTATAATAATAATAATAATCATTATAATAAATATCGATCTAATGCGGGAAACAAAACACTTGAGCGAACTCAAGAGAATCAATTATATACTATATATTTAAATATTGCACCCCGATAATTTGTTTTTGTGATTTGTAATCCACTCGTTTCCAATTATGTATTTAATATATGCATGATTTCTGTGCTTTCTTTCTGAGGTTTATCGCAATTCACCCGCATTTGCAGTGCAAAAAGGGGTCAATAGTGAAACCAAAATAGACATGGCAATTGCAATCTAAAATTCTTATAATGCTAATATTGCGGTAGCAACTGTACCACAATACTTCCATGCGGGCCCTCAGATTGCAACAGTTCAAATCGAACTGGAATCGAAGTAATGCCCACATGCTAGGTATTATTATTAGTATAAATTATTAAAGCACACGCTGCGGCTACGATTCCTGAAATAAATATCTTAACTACAGGCCCTGCCAACGTCATAGAGTCCAGATAAGACTCGGAAATGGCTGGCGAATGTCGGACATTTGCAAAATCATTCCGGGTATTACAATATCGTTACAGCAATATACATATATCGCCGCAAGGTTCCATCGTATTTTTGACCGTTTGCCATGAATAACGAACAAATTCTGGCGAATCCAAAGAACCGCACCTGCAATTGATAAGCTACGCGTGATAGATTATGGTCGCTTGGTTTACATCAGTTTGTTAAAAATAAATTCGCGACGTATGTATACTATATATAGTATACGTCTTCTAGATAGGCTGTTGCGATAAGAACGTATCGTCTTGGATCCGTTTTACGTTTACACTTCCGGTGATGATTTATAAAATTTCTAGAATGAAATGCGAATCGTTCCAAAGGTATCGACACTTTGTCGTAGGCCCGGGCCGCAGATAAGATTAAATCCGAAAGCTAACAAATGAAATTATCAAGCACTTTGCCTTT